>CM060614.1:30852834-30915321 GCA_030578255.1 Tiaroga cobitis | reverse complement strand
GTTCATCCAGTCGTTCCAGTTGCATAGTTCGCCGGTGCTAGGCTAGCTCGAGTCAACGGTAACTGCTAGCCAATATAGTCAGTGATTCTGATAGTGTTTAGGCCAGCAGAGAAGGCCTTGCTGACCCTGACGGCCCACCACTGCTAAACCTGTCTAAAACTGTAGGGTGTACACTCACATATGACCAAAATGTCGTAGATAAACATTTATGCACCGTGCATCAACATTTTTAGAACTGTACCGCAAAATGCAACAATTACATTTTGTTTGAACAGAGAGTTTACTAACGAAACACAGGTAGAAAAAAGAGTCACTTACTGTAAGTAAACAAGCGCTGAAACATATACAAATCAGTCAGAGCTGGACACACAACAGTGCACATGTTCACAATTAAAATGAGGGATTTCCATCCAAACATGAACTTCTGGAGTTCCGCTACGTTTCGTTCCAAGTGTATTTATTTCAACTAGAAGTCATTACGCAACTTTAGCAGCTTAGAAGCAATCAAATGTAATTACTCCTACACGAAAAATAGCCCAGGCGTTCTCCCAGCAAAAATAAAACTGATATTTAGTTTCAGTGTCCCAGACAACAAAATGCTCTAACAGAAATAAATGAGGGTTTATGTGTTTTGCATAGTTCGGCCGAGCACACACTGACTGAGACTTTAGCTTCAGCACATGATAACGATTAATGAACACTTCAGGATTGGTTTTATCTTAAACATGGGCCACGTCTGGATTTTACCTTCAAAACAAGTAAACCAAAACCTGACAAAATCTCCAAAAACCTCCCTTCAGGGATGTCCTCCTTTGTAAATCTGGTATAAAAATAAACTATTTAAAGGTGCTATATGTAATTTTAGCGGCCTCTATCGGTGATGTTTCAGATTGCAACCAATTTTTACAAGAGCGCTCGTGCTTTTGCTCATGCTCGAACACAAGAGCGAGCACTCATGGTACCGCCACACTGAGACTTTCAACACACCGGAGAAAGCATCACACAACACGCTGGAAACTCATGTAAACTCCACTGCTAAGTTACAATAATAGGCTACTTTTATCAGCTTGACGTTGAACTAACGCTCCATGCTCGTACCATGATAACGTTACATTGACTGCATTTAGCCGACATGTGGTGTTAGCATAAGGCATTTCACTAACTATTCCTGTATCTTTCACAATCAGGCAGCGCAATGTCAACATAGATGAATGTATAATATGATAACGAAAACGGTTAGTGAACTAGACTGAACAATTTCAGTGTAACAGTAAGATCGTAGGAAGTAACATTACTGTACTGAACGTGTCTGGAAATGTGTATTATAAACAATATGATAGTAGTGGGATGAGTGACGTTAGACAGTAGATCTAGTACATAAAATAAAAGTTACATCCTAAAGCACCTACTTTTTGTTATCCTGGAACAGTCTTTTGTATTCATTTCATGTCTCATATATGTTGTAGTTTACCTTGCTATTTCATTAGTTTACCATTATTTCAGCATATCTGAAAACTTGTAATTTTTCACAATAAAAACAGTGGAGGTCTCTCCATAATTCAAACGCTCTGCCGACGTTGATCCGTGTTTTCGTCCTAAGTCGATCCGATTCACGTTTGGCCTGACGAGCTTCAGCAGATACATTTTTGTTTTGTTTTTTATATTTATGTGGAGTTTTTTATATTTATGCGGAGATTTCGCAGAAAATCCGACCCGGAGACTTCACATAGAAATAGGAATACCGGCCTTCAGAGGTAACAGCAAAACCCCACAAGTGAATCATTGTAATGTGCGATTACAACCCCTTCACACACAGGCAATAAAAAAAAAGATTCATTTTAGAAGAAAAGTTACATAGAGCACCTTTAAAGGCTTTTTTCAAATGTAAAAATGCAGAAAGTTGTGTGTGATGGATAGTGTAAGGGAAGAGAATATACAGTTTGTACAGAATAAAAACCATTACGTCTATGGAATGTCCCCATTTAGATAGCTAAGTAAATGTGTGCGTGCGTGTGTGTGTGTGTGTGTCAGAATTTAACACCACCGAATAAACTCTACATTTACATTTCTATTCTGAAGAGATTCCACTCTAAACCAGCATGCATATTACGTGTTTTTCTAGCCGTATGCTATGATGAAACCCTTATTTTTAGGTTCATGAATTTATAACACACTGTCATTAGACATGGGGTGGTTGAAGCCTAATGGTTAAAGATCAAACCCTGGTTTCACAGACAAGGCTTAAGCTACTCCCAGACTACAATACTCCCAGTTTTAACTGAGTTAATAAGTGTATATCATCTTGGATAATTAGTAGAGTTCATTAGAGAAGCGTTGTCATGTCAATTTAGTGCACTAGCATCAGAGCGTATGGTTATTGAAATGCCTAGTATAACAGTAAATGAACAGCATGAATCTTCAGTGAACAGAGTTACAGCCCTGACCCGTGAGACTCAGATTTAACATGGACTAATCCATCCGACACAGACTTGAGCGGTCCAGTAATGAACAATCTGCTGTGCTAAACTTTCATCGTTAGATCATTAACACGTACACAAGACAAACCAAACCAAACATTCAGCTGATTTAAGGCTGAGAGTCAAATATTTACAAAGCCCAGCTTGAGGATGAGCGGTGTTCCCACTCGAGACGAGGCATTTAAAGCCCGTTCTCAGCATCGCAGGGGTAAGATATGAAACAGCCAGCTGGACACAAGACTGAGCTCAAGAAACAGTATGAACACGTAAAGCATTGGTGGCTCTGGAGTTCTGGCCTGGATGTTTACAAGAGACTTTGATGGTGAAGATCCACAAGAGTTTCGATCTCAGAGCAATCACCCATAATGCATCAGCTTCTCAAAGACACTCTCTCGCTGAGCAGTAGCGACAACTTCTGTCATTGGCGTGCAGATACATACCCGAGTACAAATGAAAGTATGTGTGTGTGCAATAAGCGTGAACTTGAATTTCACAGTTGTGGAGGTGAGAAGACGTTTATACATGTGTGTGTACACCAATATATTCACAGAAACATATGCGCAGCCACGCTCAACAGAAACAGCAAAAACAGTCAAAGCCCAGCAATGATGAATACATAAAGTGGAGGAGAAAAACATTAGAATGATAATCCTGGGACGGCCAATGAATGTGAGTGAAATACTGAGTGTGTGTGTACACATCTTAGGGTACATTTACATGACAGTGATGTACACACAATGGAAATGTTTTTTCTTTGTATAGATGACGATGTTGTCAAGACAATCCCCATTTACATGAATCCGCGAAAACTACCGTCCTAAACACGCTGTGTTATACATGCCAGGCCAGTAGGCGGAGATGTCACTTTATAAAGAAAGACTACGCACATACACATTCTTGTAAGGCACTCGCGCCACACACACACATGCCTATAGACTGAACACGTAATACGCATGTGCATGCCGTCACCGTTTTCAGAGTCGCGTTTCTGTAGTTTACACGGAGACGATAACTGTATCGTTTTCAAAAACTTGCACTTTGAAACCCATTTTCTAATATGCCTGGTCTTTTCAGGCCGCCAAAACACCATTGTCGTGTACATGAACGGACGATTACAACGTTTTTCCGTTTGTATTTGAAAACGACGTTGTGTAAACAAGCCCCTTGGTCCAGATTTTCAAAAATACATTTCAATGCATTTTTTTTAAATACTGAATTAATTAATACATATCATTACGTTTTTAGAGAGTCACACACCTCACC
This sequence comes from Tiaroga cobitis, assembly GCA_030578255.1. Taxonomy (NCBI): domain Eukaryota; kingdom Metazoa; phylum Chordata; class Actinopteri; order Cypriniformes; family Leuciscidae; genus Tiaroga; species Tiaroga cobitis. The sequence continues at coordinate 30,911,581 of CM060614.1, read as the reverse complement.
TGAAATAACTTCAAATTATACAGTATGATATTTTATATTCACGAGGGTCTTCAATGTATCATTTCCTATTTATTTATTTTTTATCTGCATTTTCCTGAAAGTTCACCACCGAACTTTAATTTGGGAGACAAAATCTTCTAAAAATCTTTTTATTTTATTTTATAATAATACAAAATTTAATTTCAAGAGATGAAATTGGTTCAAATATTTTTTGGCATCAAGACATCAATTTTAACGTCTCAGTTAACTTCAGAATTCAGAAATTATATAAAAAACAGCCTGTCATAGAAAAGTCATAGATTGATTCAAGTCTGATTCAAAACTACGTTTATTTATCTTAAGTTATTTATTTCGTTTTTTTAATTTATTCAAAAATGTGGGGTCATGCACAACATGATACATTTCAAGAAACTGTCTGTGACCAGGATGAATCCACATGAAAAAAGAAATAAAACCAAAAAAAAGAAAGGATCCACACTCTTGAAGGGGCACAATGTCCATGCAAGGTCGTTTTTTTTTGCTTATGCAGAACATGGTTTTAATTGGCTTTAGTGCTGAACACAGTCATGTTCCTGCAGTAAATGAGGCTATTCCTACAGATATCTTGACACAAGTGCTGACCTCCTGTTTCCTGGCATTACTCTTGACTCTTCCAAATGGCGTAAAGGACACCTATAGAAATAGCCACTGTGACACAGTGAAAAGGTGAAAGTCTTTAACATGGAAGATAAAAACCCATAGACCACAATTCTGCTGTGGTCGACTAATTGGCCTACCGTTTTATTAAGATTATATCCCCCGTCCACCCACTCTCGCTCGTGATTTCACGGTGAATCATAAAAAATCTGCTTAAAAACGGACCTCTTAATTGCAGGACAAGGAAAATGGCGAAGGCGTACTTGGCTTATTATACATTAAGCTCTGAGAAGAGGACGGGAAACCAGCAGGCTTGTACAGTAGAGGTGTACAGAATTTCAAACAGCTAATTTCTAATGATTTGTGAAGGCACAATGATGTACCTGCTCAATATGCTTGTGGGACTGATGTACTAAAAAAGCTCTGCTGGATGTTCTTCAGAGAGCTTTGTCCTGGTGGGAGGGTGTTAGCGACTGACAAATCCTGCTGACATCTCCTCAGCACCTTGTCTAGATCCATTAACCACAATGTGGATGAGAGTCGGCATGATGTGAAGAGTTGGGTGGGTAAAAAGTTAGAAAAACTGTTGTAATCTAAGGCCTCGTCCACATTAACACGCTTTCGTTTGAAAACACATCTTTTTCTCTTCCGTCCACACTGAGACGGCGGTTTTATTAATCGAAACAAAGCTTTTTGAAAGCGCTCTCCAAAGTGGATAAATTGAAAACGCTGTTTTCGCGTTGTAGTGTGGACTGTCAAAACGGAGGTATTTAAAAACAATGATAGCACATAAAACAAAACATGATAGCAGTCGCGTTTTAGACCAAACATATAATGGTGAGTGAGAGCGACCTGGACGATCAGTGATTGCTGAGATATTTTGCTAAAAAAACTATCCTGCCAGAAGAATTGCGCGATAACTTTATTATTTATTTTTTTCCCGTAAGTATCATCTCAGTGAGCTTTTATAAGGTGTTACGCATGCACTGTAAGCTGAATTTGGTGTTTTCAGACGTTTCAGTGTGGATGAGAAACTTTTGTAAAGCGTTTGAAAACGCTAGTGTGGACGGAGAGTGTTTTTAAACGAAAACGCCATTTTCAAATGTATCCGGATTAATGTTCAAATGTATCCGGATTAATGTTCAAATGTATCCGGATTAATGTTCAAATGTATCCGGATTAATGAGTAATGTAGCCTTAGTTTGGATTCGGCCCCAATAGCGCAAAAAGATTATTACCCATCGAAAATCAACCTCAAAAAACTTGTTTCATGCATTTTTGCCATGACGATATTCATCCGACAATACATTTCATAATGCAAGCTACACAGGACGCAGTTTGGCTCAAACTGGATGACTGAACCTAAAACAAAAGACTGTTGCTTTACCCAAAAGACCTTTCCTTCACAAACACATCATGCTTGTGTTTAATCGTTGAAGATTTCCAAACCTCTGCATCATGCTTGCATCCCGAGGACATTTGATTCAGGTCATTTGGGGATTAACATCAAGGCAATCATGTGCAGTCTTTCCCAAACTGTAGGTCCTCATGAAGGAGCTGTTTGTGTTTGTAACTGCCTCTTCTGTTTAATCTGCACGATATTCTCCTTGCAGGGCGCTGATGGCATGGTGGTGGACTGCTGTTGTTTTCTGTCACGCTGCGATCAGACGATCCCTTGCAGGGTCTCTCTTGCTATAACAAATAGTTCCCCTATTGCCTGTTTGCTGGGCCCAGAATCAAGCCATTGTGGGAATTAAGCGATTGGCGTAGACAGCAGCGTTGGCCACCCAAATCGGGGCTCGAACAAATAAACTTGAATGAAACGGTTCCTTGATGCTGCGTCCAGAATGAAAGAGGGCAGTGGGGTTTCAGGATGGATGGTGGAGGGAAGAGTTTGAACAATCACTTATCAGAAAAGTTCCTACTTGTATTTCTTGTAGTGTGGGAAAACTCAAAGTAAGGAATAGTTGATGATGGGCTGTTGAATTATTGGAAAATGAATGAGGTGGTAATGCGGCCATGAGGCGAAGGGAAGACAGAGAGCAAGAGAAAGAGAGCAGGCTTTCCATTAATAATAAAACATACATTTGTGGCACAAACTGAAATAGTTTGATATTTGTATCCTATTGTTTGTTATATTTATTTGCTTGGTTAATCTCTTTGTGGGTTTTGGTGTTTGAAACGACGTAAATAATTTGGCGATGTGATATGGAACTATAATGCGGTCAAAACATGCCTGGAACTACTTTAGCTGTGTATTTACTAAAAAACAAATGAGTGCAAACGGTTGTCAACCAATCAGAATAAAGCATTCAACAGCCCCGCAGTATAAAGTCAAATCAAATATAGGGTAGAAACCTTAAAATGAAGCAATTTTAAGTTACTAATACAAGTAAAATGTAGCTGAAGAAACTGTCATTTCTGGCGAAGCTGGATGAACATACTGGTCTTGTTGGTTAAGATAGTTGAGCTCGTCCTGGTGGCAACAAATCAGACTGCCACCATCCAGTATATGACATTTGCCGGTCACCAGGTTGGTTTTTAAGATGGTTGAGGTGTTCATAAGGTCCAAAATGTGACTTCAACCCAAAGGTAAGCACAAAATAATAGGTCATGCCATAAGACTTCAATTTTCCAGGTATTCAAGCAGATTCAAGTAAGTTTTCAGTCTCATTGATTTAGCTCATTTAGCTGAGTTTACTTCAAGAGCATCTAAAGAAGCCAATTTGCAAGCTGGGCTTCACCGAAACAGACCTACGGGAACAAGGAGGTTTTAGTTTCATCCAGTCATTGAAAAAAAAGCATAATGCAACTTTGTGTAATCCGGTAATCCAAAAACATTTTTAAAAGAAAGAAATAGGCCAACATGTGGTATTAATCACAAACTCTCATGTATTTAGGAACAAAATCATCAACAATCAAATTTTCCCAGAAGCAGGGGATTGAGCGAAAGCCACGTGTTTGCCATGAATGTCCATCCACAGTGACTTGCTGTGGTCGGGGAAATCCAGCAGGTCATCATCGAGATCTGAGGGTCTTTGATGCCACAGCCTCTCCGCTGTGTTTTTCAAAATACATCTTCCAAAAGTACTGTGACCATATGACATTATATTGCATCACATGTGTTGGCAACATTAACTCAGTCACATTTGATTTGAGTTAGGTTACATGAGAATGGGCTTATACTGTAAACACAGGAAATAGTGAAAGAAATAGCCTCATCCATTAAAACAACAAAGCAATGCATATACTCCCAGCCAAAATATATGTGTTTAATGGTGGTTTGCTGGTATATTTGGTCAGAGAGCTGGTATCCCAGCCTGACAACCTGATAAGTGCCCAAAACAACTTTAAAACCAGCAAAACAGATCAATCCAACCACTGTGGCAGCAACCAGACAGTGTAGGTTCAAACCCATAATATGTTCCACTAATTACCTTTACTGTGACAACTCAGAAACTTAACATGAGTTGTTTTTCTTGACAACATTAGGTTTCCAATATTAGCTTGCATGTAGCTCAATCATTAAAGCACGGCTAGCAATGCTAAGGCCATGAGTTCGAATCCAAGGGAAGCAACTCACTCAATGCATGTCACTTTATACACACACGTCCGGCAAATGCATAAATGTAAATGAAAATCAAATGGTTCGAGTGCACATTAACAACAGACTATTAATGGATATCATTTTGTTTGTTGGAATTGAAGTACAACATCAGCTCAAGAAGTCTGAAATATCACCCACTAGAGAATACACTATCCTTTGTACAAATTTGAAGTTAAAACTTGCAGGTTTCAACAAAGCAAAAGCAAAATCTTCTTATAACCACTGCTGTATTAGCCGATCAGAGCTGTATTTCTCAACCGCATCAAGTGGATCGTAGATCAACTTAACTCACGATGCTTTTTCAGAAACACAGCTGAGATCAGTTTAAAGTCAGCTATCACATATTCATGGCTTGAAAATTTTTCCCTTACAGAAATAAAAAAAAAAAAAAAAAAAGATACCTACCACCTACCAGAGGTGGAGAGCCTTTAAAAGCAGTAAAAACTAAAAGCTAAATAGCTTCAAAAATAATGTTCATGGCCAGACTACAATCTTACATTTAGGCCCTGTCTCAGCTAGTGCAGTTGATGTGTATTAGAGGTCGTGTGAGAGGTCTTGCTTCATGCATCTGTGAGGCCGTGAGACTGGACAGTGTCCCATTTGTCATTTTACAATTCACAAGGAATCGCATAAGCGCCCTATACGCACCCTTGATGTGCACTTGTATTCTCTATATCAGTGTCAGTGTTTCTGAACTCCTGAAATGCCTCCATTGTAGTCTTGAGTTTCTTCCGGGAATGAACACGTCACAATATTCCTCATTTAAATAATTCATGCGCATAATAAATAGGCGGGGCCTGGTTGAGTTAGTTAGTAGTGTGTTAAACTGGCGGTTATGGGAAGGGGCGGGACATTTCCCAAACACACTCAAAGCGCTCGACCAATCACAACACACTGCTCCAGCCGACCAATCAGAGCACAGTGTGCTTTTCAGAAGGAGGGGCTTCACAGAGACAGGAACTAAACAGAGCGTTACTGACAGACTGGGAAGAGAGGAGCCGCAACAATGGAGAATATGGGGAATATAATGTGCTTTTTGAACATTCAAGCATGAAAACCTATTCTAGTAGAGCCTAAAACTTTGTAAAAGGGCATAATATTTCCTCTTTAATAGTATCATCATCTAAAAAAATCATTACTGCAGAATTTACATGAGGGAAATTCATTAATTGTGTGTATTTTGTTTTGTGGTGTTATTGTTTTATAACTGATTGCAGGGAATTAATGTGTTAACTGACAGGCCTAATATGTACACATGCATTGTTTGTGTGTGTGCAACACTCTAGAGGTCAGGTCCCTGAGCAGTGTGTGGCACAGTAATATCACAGGGGAAGCTCACAGGGAGAAACAACAATAAGAGTGGGTCTCTCTCTTCTCGTTTCGCGAGTGTTTCAGGCTCTCGTGGTCACTATGAGTCTGTTATCTCCCATCAACCCTCCACCTGTTAGCATAACAGCTCTCATTATCCTGTAGTCTTCATCAGCCGATTAATACAGCGGGTGTGCTAATCTGACAGGCACAGACAAACCACTTAAGAGAAGCCGAGGGAGTCTGAGGAGGCGCTGTTAGTGTGATGCAATTCCCAGCATATCTCTGTCATTCTAGTTCTGCTACTGTGCCATTCACAAGAGAGCAGCGATACAGAGACAAATATACCTTGAGGAAAAGAAGGTCACAGCTCGGGATTCACGTAGATGTGATGAAAGAGTGACATATTTAAAGCTCAACTTTTCCTCTCTCGTATATGTCTATCTATATACATAGATTATATTTCTATCCTTCCTAAAAGCTGATTTAGGCAACAAGTCAGCTTTGGCGAGTAAATACAATTTGGTAGACAAACTAGAAACTAACACTTTTGTTCAACAAGGATGACAGTTAGGACCTTTGTTACACATGTACAACATATTTATATTTCAAATAAATGCGGTTCTTTAGAACTTTCTATTCATCAAAGAATCTTGAAAATATGCATCACAATTTGCACAAAAATATGAAGCATAAAACATTTTTTCAACATTGATAATAATCAGAAATGTTTCTTGAGCAGCAAATCATCTTATAATTATTTGTAAAGTATCATGTGACACTGAAGACTGGAGTAATGATGCTGCAAGATTTTAAAATATATTTTAATATTTTTTTTTACTTTTTTTATTAAATAAATTCAGCCTCAATGAACAGAAGACTTCTTTCAAAAACGTTTATTGTTTTTTTCTTTTCTTTTCTTTTTCGATTATTGATACATTATTTTATATCAATGCGAGTAAATCAGATTAATCTGAATTTAATCTATTGAGTTGCACAAATTACTATCATGAGCTTAGTTAGTAAGAGTTGATGGTTTAAAAAAAATCATCGAACAAACAAAATAAAAATGTTTGAAAGAAAATGACTGATTTTTACTTTAAGTATGCTGCAATTAACTAGCTTTTTACACTGCTTATTGCAAAAATTCAGTGAAAGACTAAATAATCAACAAAATACATATAGGGTATAAATTCAAAAAAAAAAAAAAAAATCACAATAAGAAAACGTCAGTTAGAAATATTCATGGCCGGCAAATGTTGTCAATTCTCCAGCCATTAGCAGGTGAAGTAAATGTCCATGATTCCTGTGTTGTGAAAAGATTATCCTCCGAAACAGCACGTCCAGAAGCAAGTGACGAGTCCGCAATTTGTGAGACAGTGTGATTTACTGCCACTGGCTGGACTTTTCAATTTGGACAAAGTTGTGCTCACAGCGAAAAAGACTATAATTCACATAAAATAAATCATTGATTACTGCCAAGATCTTGCATGATTTCTGTACTTTCCCACTCTTTTAAACAACATATTCCACAAAGTCCCTGGCCAAGACACAACAGGAGAAGAGAGAAATGGAGAAAAGACACATCTGATTCAGCCCGAGATGTGTATCTGCCGCCTGCTGCATTATACCCTGACAAGTAGCCTGTGTAGTGAGACTTGCGAGAGGTGGATTCACACTGCCAGTTAGATTGATGTAAGGCTCAGTGTATATGCTACATCTTCACAAAGTTTCACAGCCAGCAGCTCATCCCACTCATTTTACCAAATCACAAGCTTAATCGCAAACCAAATTGTTAAAAAAAATCAAAAGCTAAATTACTAGTCAAATCGCTAGCTGACTTACAAGAGTTAGGCCTACGGCTAGGTAAACGCTAACCAAATAACAAGCTTCATCACTAGCCAAATCACTAACTAAACCAAGCTGAATTAATAGTGAAATATTATCTAAATCTCAAGCCTTATTGCTAATCATTAACCAAATCACAAGCTAAAATTCTAGTCAAATCATAGCAACATCACAGCTTTATTGCTTAAGGCGAGACACTACAGGTGAATAGGGTAAATGTTTTAACTCGCAGATATCACCATGAAACTTCCCCATTACAGAGGGATTTATGGATATCTGCTTTTGTTATCCTGTAAATCAGAATATACTGTCAATAGCCTTAAAAAAAAGATTTTTGCCATGTTTTTTGGAATAAAATGTTATATAAATCAGGCTAGGAATAATATATTTACAAATCCCTCTGTGAATGTCTTCATAATATAACTAGGTACAAGACTGGAGATTTGGGTGTATATAGGTGCTACTGAAGTGGAGATTTCGGACTTGGAGAATGAGAGAAAGGTCATTTTGAGAAAACGGGCTTTAAAGATTTAGCATTTGCGCCCTTTCACTTTCACGATTGGTTGCTGATAAAAAGGAAATGACCATATTTGGATCCGACAACATTGTACAGGAGAGAGAGAGCTTTCTAACGGTGTGTGTGATGACAGGGTGCAGACAGCGTTAGCGGGAGGATTTACAACGCCAACTTTTGACGAATTTATGAGAAATCTACAGACGCAAACAGACAAAGTGTCGTAAAATAAAGACCTAAATGTGTATTTCAGACTTTTTTTTCACCACAAGTCTGAAAGAAGACATGTTATTGAAGACAAATATCCCAAAATCTCAAAACTGACCAGTGAAAAAAAAAACTATGTTTTTGCCTGCCGTGCCTCGCCTTAACTAAACAATAACCAAATTACAAGCTTACCAAGCTAACCAATTTGCTAAGTAAATCACAAGCTAAATTACTAGTCAAATTGCTATCTAAATCACAAGTCTTTTTTACCAAATCACAAGCTTAATCGCCAGCCAAATTGTAAGCCGAAGCACAAACAGGTTTCACAGAAGAGTTGCTGAATGTCACAAATGATGACTTAAAAATGACCATCCTCACAATGTTTACATGGTAATAGCCTATATTATGTAGCCTAACTATTATTATATATTATCATACACGTGTGTTAATCCAACATGGCTTATTAACGTATCCAACAGCCAATATGACTTCTTTCTCTTTTTTTCTACCTGTTCAAAGGTGCCGGAGATGATTTCCAGTACTCTGTCTAAAGGACTACACTCGGAAATGTTCTTCCACTGTGATTACCTGAAGTGCATTCGCAACTGTAATGACTGTCATTCAGAGGTAGATTCATTCAGAATATACTCAATATGTCTCTGTATGGGCAGAATATAGTGAGTCTCAGGAGCAGCAGTCACAGAAACGCCGTTTTACACGCAGGACTATTAATGGACCCCGATTTTTGGTGCGGGCATTAGCCACAGTGCCTATTTCCGCTGTTTAATGGGGCTAACCTTTCCCGTCACACACTTAGAGGCATTACTCTCTCCAAATCAACACTTGTGAAGGGCAAATTGAAATTGGTACAGCGCATTCCCTTAAATGATTGAAAAAAGTCCTTCTGTGTGTCACTTTAACTGTGTTTAACTTGTTAAAGTAGCACTAAGTGCAACTCGAACATAAAAGACTACAAGAATCCAACATTACAGCACGGCTGCTCGACAGAAAAGGTGCAATTGCACACCTCACCTCTAGGAGGAAGGAATATGTTACATGTGACAAGAAAAGATGGAAAGAAGAGGCCAATTTAATTATTTGCAACCTGAACAGCAGAGAGTGACGTGAAATCATTCGTATTTGGATTGAAAAACAAATCAAATCTGATTTTCGGAAATGCATTTCAGTCTCAAAGGTCAGATCCCATTTCAAATACATTTTTTTTTTTTTTTTGTTTGTTTTGTCGTTTAGGACGTGATCTGTCTGAAATGTCAAACACATGCACTACAGTGGTGAATTACACTGAAACCAAATGTGACTTCAGCCGAGTTCACACTAGACTTTTCTCCGGACACTGCTTTTTTTACATTTCTTTTTTTATTGGTTTTTATCAGTATTATCATGTTCCTTGTCTTTATTTATGCCTGGATGGATGGATGGATGGATGGATGGATGGATGGATGGATGGATGGATGGATGGATGGATGGATGGATGGATGGATGGATGGATGGATAGATAGATAGATAGATAGATGGATGGAATTTGGTATTTAAGTGTTGTTAAAAATATTAAAACTTTTCTTTTTTTAAAAGCAGAGGGTCTGTTCTTTCTGTTAAAATATTAAATTTTCAGATATTCAAACAACAAAATATTCTGGGGACCATGAAAGTTGATAAAAAAAAATTATCAAAATGCTTAAAGCAGGTAAAAAGTTAAACAACATTTTGCAACATGTTGATTTTGTTTGTATTTACGTACATTAATTCAGATCAATACTGTACACCGTTTATGTATTTATTTATGTGTTTGTTATTAGTTGCAAGACTGTTTATAATGAAATAGTGATAGGTTTAAATAAAGACAAAAACAAGAAACTAACTAACCAAATGAACATAGAGACCAGTTACACAACCTAAGATTAATCCAGTCATATAAAAATTGTACCCTAAAATGTGTCAACTATAAATTTGTACTTTTGCACTTTATTCCTGTGAGTTTTTTCCCCCATTTTAGTCTGTTTTCAAGCTTTAAAGTTTCATTCCTCATCCCGACCTGTCATAACAGCCACGCGAGACGACATTATCTCGCTAACCTTGTAGCTCAAACCCGCGTGTCTGCTCCTTCCTGAGTGACGGCAAATATGTGTGTAAGGCGTTGTGGCTCCTGAAGACTATTTCCCTGACAGTGATGCAGCACGCGGCGTCAGGCAGGGCTTCACCCGGGTCCTTTAGAAGATGACCTCTGACAAACACACACATCAAGGTCCAACCTCTCATCCTACAGCGCCCAAAGTTACGGGACAGACATTCTGTCATTCAGAGCGTCAGTAATGGGCCATTCAATGTGTCATCTGTTCTTGTTGCATTTTTCATGTTTTCACAAACACAAATAACATGTCATGCAAGTGACTGACAAGTGGCGAAACAATTCTCAGGTGCATGTGGCGAGAAAACTAAAGTTTATAAGATATATGACAACGTGTCAGGCCTACAATAGCTGAAGGGTGCCATCATCCCCGAGGTAAACTTTCTCAAACTTTTCCTTTTTCCTTTCCTCCGGAGAAGATGTAGAGCTAAACTCTCTGAAGTGCTGCTGTTTGAGAAGTTTTAGAGTTTCTCCGCACAGGAGATGGGGAACATTCACTCAAAAAAGTGCCAGTGCATACATTTGTGCAAACCAACTAGGAAAGAATGAGAAGTGAAAAACAGAGAGACAAGGTGAAAGACAATACTGAGATCCAAATACGCATCCAAAATACAAATTTGAGTTTACATAATACATGTGTGTGTACTGTGTATAATTATTTTGTATATATAAATAGTAAATACACAAACATGCATGCATATATTTTAAAAAATGTGTTATTTATATATATATATATATATATATATATATATATATATATATATATATATATATATATATATATATATATATATATATACAGTATATACGTACATGCAAATATTTCTTAAATATATACATGCATATGTGTGTATTTATACACAATAAATATACACAGTACACACACATATATTATGTAAACAAAAACATTTATTTTGGATGCAATTAATCGTTGCCCTGCACTAATATATATATATAACATATAACAATAAAATATATTATTATTCTATCGACCAATCAATGCAATCGCCATCAGACACTTTTTGCCACTGTAACTCTGATGAGGAGAACGAGACGTCATTGACCGACTCATTATCACACTGCAGTGAGAAACACACGCAGAAGACAAGCTCAGAACAAGAAGATGAGAGAGAACAAGAAGAGAAAGAAGAGCAGGGGATGAGGAGGAGAAAGATCAGGGTTTGCGTAGGGTACTAAAGAGCTTATTGTTCAAGACTGAGTAGTCGATTGTGAAATGACAAGCATGACGGTGAAAGGATTGATCTGTCGATTCCAATTGTCTGGCGGGACTAGAAATGGAGCGGAGTTTGAGAAAAATCAGGACTGACTTGAAAGAGTCATGCTGGATGAGACAGAGGCTTGAAAATGACATTAACCCCCATTTACGAAACCACAGGAGCATGCTGGGACTGGCTGGGCTGAGCCTGTGTGTGTCCAGGTGTTGATTCATCTGTGTATTTAAACCGTACATGTCCGGTGGAAACAGGTGGGAAAGGAAACAGAAGGTCAAGACATATATAAACAGTATGTGTGTGTGCACACTGTACATAGTCTTGCAGAGCAAAAATATGACTATCACCATTAAGACTGTCCCACATTGCAGCTATTTTGACCAAGAACCATCCACATAAGGGGCTTTCACACCAGAGGAACGCTTTCATAGTTCCTATATCTAAAGGCGGAAATACTCACTTTTTTGTGTGTTCGCACCAAAGTCAAAGTCAAAGTCATCTTCATTTATATAGCGCTTTTAACAATGGATTGTTTCAAAGCAGCTTTACAGAGATAAACATATAATTTAAGGTAACAGATTGTTTTGGCATTATAGCGGTTCTTGAATAATGTTATTTCCAGCTAAAGTTAACTTTGATTGATTCACCTCCGTCGAAATGATCAGACTTTAAACGCGAACCTGTGATTAACGCTGACGGCGTTCACATGCTCATTCAGAATGGATTCTATAGTTATGTGCTTTTTAAAATATGTGCGCAGGTTTATAATTCATACAACCCAGCCTAAACAAACTACTTTTCTTGCCTATAAATTTTGATACAGAATTTTGTTTTATTTTATCACTTCGGGGTACGCGAGCCGGAATTCACAACGCTTTATCTGTAGAGTGGGAAAGGGATCCTCCATAGGGAGAGGATAGTGGACACTTCAGCACTGCATTGTCATCTGGTCCAGGCGGATCTCCTTCGTCAGATCTGGACACGGCCTGGATCCGGCAGGCTGCGGTAAAACCTCGGGATAAACAAAGACTAATATTAGCGTAGATGCCATTCTTCTTATGATGTAGCGAGTACATCAAGATTTAAGGGAAGTGTTCCCAGTTCCGGCTGACCTAATCTATGCAGCCTAACATTGAATTATAGAAGTCTATAGTGTGTTATGTGTATGCTAGGTCAAAGAGATGTGTTTTTAGTCTAGCTTTGAACTGACAGAGTGTGTCTGCTTCCCGGACAATGGTAGGAAGACTGTTCCAAAGTTTTGGTGCTAAATAGGAAAAGGATCTACCGCCTGCAGTCGATTTAGATATTCTAGGTATTATCAACTGGCCGGAATTTTGAGATCGCAATAGACGTGAAGGACTATAATACGTTAAGAGCTCGCTCAAGTACTGCGGAGCTAAACCATTTAGTGCTTTGTAGGTAATCAACAATATTTTAAAATTTATACGATGTTTAATAGGGAGCCAATGCAGTGTTGACAGAACCGGGCTAATATGGTCATATTTCCTGGTTCTGGTAAGAACTCGAGCTGCGGCGTTTTGAACTAGCTGTAGTTTATTTATTAAGCGTGCAGGGCAACCACCCAGTAGAGCATTACAATAATCTAGCCTTGAGGTCATGAACGCATGAACTAATTGTTCCGCATTTCCCAATGAGAGCATATGGCGTATTTTAGATATATTTTTAAGATGGAAAAATGCAGTTTTACAGATACTAGACACGTGGCTTTCAAAAGAAAGGTTGGTATCAAAGAGCACACCCAGGTTCCTAACCGACGACGAAGACTTGACAGAGCAGCCATCAAGTGTTAGACAGTATTCTGGGTTATTACGTGTGGAAGTTTTTTGTCCAATAATTAGAATCTCTGTCTTTTCAGAATTTAGTAGTAGGAAATTACTAGTCATCCAATTTTTTATATCAGCTATGCATTCCGTTAATTTTGTGAATTGGTAAGTTTCGTTGGGTTTTGAAGAAATATACAGCTGAGTATCATCGGCATAACAGTGAAAGCTAACTCCATGTTTCCTAATGATATCTCCTAATGGTAGCATGTACAGAGTGAACAGCAATGGTCCTAGTACTGAGCCTTGTGGTACGCCATACTGAACTTGTGATCGATAAGACATCTCTTCATTTACTGCTACAAACTGATAACGGTCAGATAAGTATGATTTAAACCATGCTAGTGCAATTCCACTAATGCCCACATAGTTTTCTAGTCTATTTAAAAGAATGTTGTGGTCAATTGTGTCAAATGCAGCACTAAGATCGAGTAACACTAATAGAGAGATACAACCACGATCGGATGATAAGAGCAAATCATTTGTGACTCTAATGAGAGCGGTCTCAGTACTATGGTACGGTCTAAATCCGGACTGAAAATCCTCGCAGATATCATTTCTTTCTAGAAAGGAACACAGTTGTGAAGATACTGCTTTCTCTAATATCTTTGACAGAAAAGGCAGATTCGAGATCGGCCTGTAATTGACTAATTCTGTAGGATCAAGTTGTGTTTTTTTTTTAACAAGCGGTTTTATCATAGCCAGTTTAAAGGTTTTTGGTACGTATCCTAGAGACAAAGATGAATTAATGATATTAAGAAGAGGATATGTGACCTCTGAAAACATCTCTTTCAGTAGCTTAGTCGGTATAGGATCTAACATACAAGTTGTCGATTTAGATGAATTAACGAGTTTGCTGAATTCTTCCTCTCCTATAGCAACAAATGAATCAAATTTTTCCTCAGGGAGACTACAATGCACTTCCTGATGCGATACTGTGGTAGACGGTTGCATAGTTATAATTTTGTCCCTGATATTATCAATCTTATAAGTGAAGAAGTTCATAAAGTCATCACTGCTGTGTTGCTTGGACACTTCTGAGCTTGAAGCTTTCTTTTTCGTTAGTTTAGCCACTGTTTCAAATAAATACCTTGGATTATGTTTATTTTCTTCTAATAGGTTTGAAAAATAAGCAGATCTAGCAGCTTTTAAAGCCTCTCTGTAAGCAATCGAGCTCTCTTTCCACGAAATCCGAAATACCTCTAGTTTAGTTTTCTTCCAGTTGCGCTCCATTTTTCTGGCTGCTCTCTTAAGGGCCCGGGTGTGCTCGCTGTACCACGGCGTTGGGCTATTTTCTTTAATCTTCTTTAAGCGCAACGGAGCAACTGCGTCTAAAGTGCTGGAAAAGAGAGAGTTAAACGTTTCTGTTGCAATATCAAGTTCTTCTAAGCTATCCGGGATGCTGAGATGATGAAACTGATTAGGAAGATTATTGATAAAGCAATCTTTAGTGGCAGAAGTTATAGGTCTAACGTATTTATAACACGGAGTCGGCTTTGCAGCCTTGGCTAAATGTAATTTACATGAGACTAGATAATGATCTGAGATATCATCGCTCTGCTGCAGAATTTCAACGGCATCAACATCTATTCCATGTGATAATATTAGATCTAGAGTATGATTACGACGATGAGTAGGTCCTGACACGTGTTGTCTAACTCCAATTGAGTTTACAATGTCTTTAAATGCCAATCCCAATGCATCTTTTTCATTATCTACATGTATATTAAAATCACCAACAATTAGTACTTTATCTGCAGCCAATACTAATTCTGATAGAAAGTCCGCAAATTCTTTGATAAAATCTTTATGGTGCCCTGGTGGCCTGTATACAGTAGCCAGCATAATTCTCAAATGTGATTTATCGTTTACACTATATATTTTTACATTAAGCACCAATACTTCAAAAGAAGTATATTTAAAGCTAGATTTCTTAGTGGTTTTGAAAATATTACTATAAATTACAGCAACACCTCCCCCTTTGCCTTTCAGACGAGGTTCATGTTTATAACTGTAATCTTGTGGGGTTGACTCATTTAAAATAATGTAATCGTTTGGTTTTAGCCAGGTTTCTGTCAAACACAGCATATCAAGATTATAATCTGAAATCATATCATTAACTATGAGAGATTTTGAAGTAAGGGATCGAATATTCAGCAACCCAAGCTTTATCATTTGCTCATCTGTATTATATCTGTTTTTTATTTGTTGAACATCAATTAAATTTTTAACCTGACGTTTTTGGGATTTCCAAATTCGGGGAACAGACACAGTCTCTATATGATGACATCTAGGTGAAAGAGACTCTATGTGATGGGATTTATCTGACCTTGGTGACGTGAGGACGCTGGCAGACGGTCGGTTTAGCCAGTCTGTCTGCTTCCTGACCTGAGCCCCAGATTGTCATGTTTTATCTCTAAGACTATGAGCCAAATTACTAGAGAGAAGAGCAGCACCAGCCCAGGAGGGATGGATACCATCTCTTTTCAACAGATCAGGCTTGCCCCAAAAACTTTTCCAATTGTCTATGAATTTTATATTATTCTGCGGACACCACTTCGACAGCCAACCGTTCAGTGAGGCCAATCGGCTAACTATCTCATCACTCCTGCGTACAGGAAGGGGGCCAGAGTAAATTACAGTGCCTGACATCGTACTTGCGAGTTCACACACCTCTTTAATATTAATTTTGGTGATCTCCGACTGGCGGAGTCGAACATCATTAGTGCCGACATGAATAATGATCTTAGAGAATTTACGTTTAGCATTAGCCAGCACTTTTAAATTTGCTTTGATGTCAGGCGCTCTGGCTCCCGGCAAACATGTGACTATGGTGGCTGGTGTCTCTATTTTCACGTTCCGTGTGATCGAATCACCAATTACCAGGGCACAATCAACAGAATTCTCAGTGGGTGTTTCACTGAGTGGGGCAAATCGGTTTGTTATGGGAATCGGAACGGAAGAGTGGTTCTTTGATCCGCGACTAGAACGATCTCTCACGGTCACCCATCTGCCCTGCTGCACGGGCTCTACTTCAGCCGGAACCGAATCATGTAAAGAGTTCACTATGCTAGGCGCATCCAAAACACTATCTAAAGATCTAGCATTCTTACCATCCTCAATTAAAGTTTGGATGCGTGTCTCTAGTTCTGAAATCTTCTCCGTCAGCCTGACTGTCTCCTTGCACTTATCACATATAAATCCTATATTGCCATCGGAGAAGGCTATACTAAACATATGACATGTGACACAGGTGACAATAACAGGACAAGAAGACATTACTCACCGTGTTTGTTGACTGATTTCTTACTTACCTGGACTTTATGAACTCAAAGGCGCGGGCGCGCGAGAGAAAATAAATAAATAAATGAGCGCACGGGTGGCGCGTTAGCAGGCTAACGTTAGCGAGTTACTAGCGTGCTGTGTTAACAATAACGGAAGCTAGAGATGTAAGGTTAATCTGAGATGTTGGGTAAGCTGTATTTAGTAGTATAAACAACTAGATAGTAAATGATGGCTCAAAACATAAAGAAATACGAGGCTCAGGCGAAGCACCAAATGAACCATGACCAATTTTAGCTATACACCTACATTAGACTTCATTGTAGTGTCTAACCATAGACTGTGTGAAAAAATATGGTTGCAGTGTCCGTGACGTCACCCGTAGTGTTTCTGAAGAGCATTTTTGAAGCCCAAAGTGGGCGGAGCCGGCCGTCGCCATCTTGGTCGCGCGTCACTCCCGGATAAACTCCCGCTGCGAGGCGGGATTAGCTGAGGTGACGTGACGCTAACACACAGCGGACAAGCGGCTAGTAGTGACAACAGCGGCAATCCACCTGTCACTCAAGTGGCCACGCCCTTAACAACTTTAAGGCTTAAAGGTGCTCTAAGCGATGTCATGCGTTTTTTAGGCCAAAACATTTTTTGTCACATACAGCAAACATCTCCTCACTATCCGCTGGCTGCCTGTCCCCTGAACACACTGTAGAGAAACGCGGTCTCTGTAGACAGCCCAGGCTCCACACACAGCAACAAAAACAAACTGGGGCCAACCTGCTCCACGAAACATAACAAACAGTGTTCCAGCCAATCACCGACAAGAATGATTTGGGGGCGGGGTTAGTGAGCGTACATGGGGGGTGTGGAGGAGAGAAGCATGAGGAGGGAAGTTATAATTTTAACTCTTTAAGTTTGATATGGCCGACACACGACCAAAGAGACGACGTTCTGATGAACGGATTGCAAAAATGCAAAGAAGAGGGAAAAGGAGAAGGAACGCATGCCCGGATTTACACTGGAAAAGCCTTTGAAAGGTGGAGAGAACTCCGCCGGCAGAAGGGCTTCCAATCCGACATTCAGGGAACGTTAGCTCTGTTTCTGCTGGACAGGGTAAATCCAGTTTGGTTTTTCTAAATGGACTTTCATGTTCGCCCAACAAACACAAGGATATAATTAGCTAGAACAATGCAGTCAGTGCTAACTTTGGTGAATACAACATATAGGTTTCTAGCAGCTAGCTATCGATCTCTATTGGAAATAATCAAGCAAACTCACAGTAGGGCGACAGTTTGTGTGAATGATTGTTTTCACCAACTATTTATTATGAAATTGAATGTTCATTCATAGCCTACTGACAACTTTGACTAAATTTGAAGCAAACGTTATCTTGCTTTTATTGCGTCCTGGTATGGGAGCTAAAGTTATAACCTCAGGTGGCGAAACGTTTAATCAGGTTTTTATGGTAATGTTTCTATTTTTTTTTTTTGCATTATATGAAAGCATTATCTCACTTGGCGACATTACACCTTGAAAGAAGTATCAGTAAAACTACAGGGGGAGGGGACGGGATGAGGAGGAGGGAGGGTCTAGCTAGCCTTCGTTTTGTTTGACAATACTTTGAACGTCAACAAGAAGTGACGTCACCCAGCATCGCTTAGAGCACCTTTAATATAATTTAAACGGATGAGTTATAAAAAAATCCACCTCCCACACAGTTGTCATGAAGGGCAAAATTAGCTATATAGACCAAAACCACTTTTTGTACCAGGCTGTAAACATATTATTTTCTGCTGCAAAATTGTGTATATTAACATGGGGGGTCTATGGGATTGACTCTCTTTTGCAGCTTGTCTCTAGAGGCCAGTCGATGAACTGCAGTTTAAGTCACTTCCGTGTTGGATTCACGAGAGAGACGGGAAGGTTGGTGCTTGTGTCTAACTCATCATGTCACTTCAGAGTTCCTACAGGTGGAGCAAATGCAACCAGGAAAATTACTCTAGGGGAAAATGAGTTCTTCGTGGCTAGTTCCTATAACTGAGCTCCTATAACTACACGGTGTGAAAGCCCCTTTAGACAGCAAACGATCTTCGAATGACATGCAAATTGACCCATTTCCTTTTAATGACATTCCGGATATACTATATGTGGAACGCAGAAATTACAGGACATCTGGACTGATGAAAACAATTACATCTTGAATCCAGAATATTTCCTAAAGTCAGCCGATTAGATTGGAGTTCTTCGGTTCGAGAAAGCTCTGGCCATTTTTGTGTGTAATGATACACCAGGGGCGTCTGTGGCTAAGACTAACATGATGAGTGTTTTTATCAGCTTACCCATCAATCTCCCCATCATGGTGTGTCGTGGGGTGTGCTGGTCACCCAGGCTCTCTCCCGGATACAGCGACTGAGAGATCCGCCGCTCATGTTCATCTCGTGGAGAGTTCAGAGGCACAGTCGGGCTACTCGGAGACTCCTGGAGAGAAAGAGGGGAAGATATATATATATTTAAAATATACTGGTTTTTTAATCTTTCAGATGCTTTATTTGCCTTGTGCCTTTAGCAAATAGTTGTTCTTGCTTTAGGCACAATTCTCATCAAATGTAGTCAGATGCAAGCCTAACATGTAAACAAAACGTAAAATTAATTGGATAAAACATTTTTTCTTGCTTTATGCACAATTGTCACAAAATTGTCAAATGCAAGCCTAGAATCTAAACAAAACAAACAAAACAACAAAAAATTTAATTTAATTTAAAACAGTTTTTCTTGCTTTAAGCAAAATTGTCACAAAATTGTCAAATCCATGTAAAGAAACGAAAATTCAAAACAAAAAAAAAGTTAAATAAAAGTTTGTTTCTTGATTTAAGTGCTATTGTCCCAAAATTTTGTCCGATGCTCATCTAAAACAATGCAAATAAACTAAACAAATCTCAAAATAAAACAGAACTTAAACCAATAAAAAAATGTCCTTGTCTAAAACAATGCAAACAAACAAAACAACGAATCTCAAAACAAAATGCGAAACATTAAAACAAAATGCAAAACAAGTCAAATGCATGATGCAAATGCAAATGCATGGCTTTTGTGAGCAAAACAAAACTCAAAAAGTCAAATAAAGTTATTATCTGAAGCGCGGCATCTGTGGTCCAGCACATCTCAGGTTCTCCTCTGCTGTCTCTCGCACTAATAGAGCTGTTACTGCGCTCCTTTGATTAGCCCGTCGTGACTGAGGTCCGATCTCTGGTCCTTTGTGAGCTATCATGTTCTTTTAGTGTTATACACCTTCCCCATGGGCCCGCATTGATCGTGAGAAGGTTGCACTTCCTCCCACAGGAACTTCTCCTGAATGAGGCTGTGTTGTTGAGAATGAGGGTCGGCAGGAGCTTCTTACCCATAATGCTCACCACCTGCGCTCCTGTCTACTAGG
This sequence comes from Tiaroga cobitis, assembly GCA_030578255.1. NCBI lineage: Eukaryota > Metazoa > Chordata > Actinopteri > Cypriniformes > Leuciscidae > Tiaroga > Tiaroga cobitis. The sequence goes on along the minus strand of CM060614.1, from coordinate 30,891,533 downwards.
AAGACCAAGATCCACATGTCAGTGCTTTTAGACACAGCTCTCTGGATCTGGAGACAAACCTCAGGGGAACTATGGGAGGCTTTTTTATGAATGCATCATTGCATTCCCTACGAAATGTACCCTGCGTCCTGCATGGATTTCCACTCACAATCTACCAAGATAAATAGTGTTTTGCATTGGTGATCCCTGATCCGTAAACAAAACAGAAAGTTAACATCTTTACCAATTCTTAAGAAGCTATATGCATTCCTTAACTTGGGAAAATGTTATGCTAGTTAGCTATGCTATGCTAATGTCATTACAACAGGGATCCAGGGATGACGCTGGAAATGAGTTTGCATTTCAGCACTTCTAGTTCCATCATCCTGATGTCGAATGGATTTTTGAATAGGTTTTTAGATTAATGACTGAAATAAGGTCTGTGGTGAACACAAGCTCAAGATATTTTCACGTTTTATTTTACAACATAAAATATATCAATAATACCCCATTATGCTTTTTCCCCCCAAAGCTTTTACTTGTCTTGAAAAAGGCAGTTGCTAAATGCGACTACAGAGGTTATTCATTGTGTTCTTCATCAAGCTCCTAAAACTATTCCAACATTTCAGGAACATGTTTTTATATAATGACAGAAAGGCTTGGTGATGGTGACACTCAAGTCATGTGACCGTGGTGTAGTTGGTTTTTAGCCCACGTTTGGCTTTTTACTTCTGGTCATTGTATTTAGACTTCAAAATTAAACAATTCAAAGTTCTGTTCAATTAAAAGACTAATCAAGGAGATGGAAAGGCGTAGCGTCAACCATTAGTCCCAAACTGATGAGTAATAACTTGCGGTGCGTAGATCCAAAAGGAACTCAAAAATCTGAAAAAAAGATCCGCACACGAATATAAGTCAAAAAGCTCACAGGACTTTATTGTCCAGAAGCCACAGATAAAGTGGAAAAAGTGCAAAACACTCATTACCGTAATCCATGTAACATACCGGAATCTGATTTTATCCCATATAAATATATATACTGTACATCAATAGTCTACATAATTATACATACATATCACAACAATCCTCTATTCAAAACTTTGAAAACATTTTTTTTTAATGTACAAAGAGTAATGAAAAAAAAATGTAAGAATCAGAAACTGTTGTTGGTCACAGAGCTTATTTTCTGCAATGATCCAAAAACCATTGTTGATGCTAACTTCCAGGTCGGCCCGCAGACACACATCATCACTGAACTGGATGCTTTAGTGTGTGGCGAGGCGGATTTTGTGGGAAGGGTTTTTTTGTTTTTTGGGGTTTTTTTGTCCACGTCAAAAGAGCCACACAAAGTCCCCTATGCTATTCTGGATTCTAGTTAGCACTCATGTCCCTCTTTCACTGCGGGTCTATTAGATGTTTCACGTGGTTTATAGTCCACCAGGTAAACATTTAAAGCCCGAGAGCTTAGTATGCCTAAGAAGACCTCGATTAGCTGGTTCAGGTGTGTTTACTTGGGGGGTTGCTGGTAAACCAAGGCCTTGGAGTCAGACGAATGCCATGCTCTGATTGGCTGAAGCTGGGGAAGGAGAGATTGGTAAGCGGTGTTTACTGGGATGTGGTGAGCTTTGGGGGAACGAGACCAGAGACTATTTATATAGAGACATGCCACTTCCTCAATCCTTAATACAACTATATAGGGAAAAGCCGTAATGCCAAAGATGGCGGTTGTATGCACATGCCCCGCCCCTCCCGCTGGAAAGCCAATCGTCTGCTTTTAACAGTCAAGCCGGGAAACATTTAAGCCTATCGTCTGGTTCCACCGACGCATGCGCACAGTTGAGGTTTGCGACAGCGGAAAATATGTTACTGTTCGAAAAGGCGTCAGATTTGATATGTGTTAGTTGTGTAAATATCAGACATCCCAAGTCTCCCGGAAGTTCCGGGAGTCTCCCGCAGATTGATAGCGGCTCCCTGATGACCGCAAATTAGTTCAAATCTCCCTGAATCTAGAGCGAGCGAGCAGTAGCGCGCGCACAACAGAGAGCGAGAGAACCCTTGCGCATGCGCAGTAAAAGTATAACCTGTGGGGAAAAAGGCGTTTTAAACCTTATTTTGGGGGCAAAGTCATCACACTTTTTCAGCGATTTTTATCATATTTTATTAGTGTTTGTATACATGCAGTTTTTATGTGACTAGTGAAAGTCCAGTTCTGAGTCTCTGCCCATTCATTTAGATAGGAGCCTGGTCTTGTTAGTCCGAAATAGCTGCCCGGAGGCGTTGCCAAGATGGCGGCCGAGTGGCATGACTTGCCTAAAAGGACTTTGACGAGACTGATGTCTTCTGATCAATAGCAACCAAAACAGTTTTGAGCATCTATACATCAAAGACAAGCAAGACTAGACTGCAGGATGACCATCATATATCCGTTTAATATAGATCAGACGTTAATGAAGTCTGGAGCTGCTGACGTGATGAACTATCACGTTTACTGACGCAGAGAAGATGTCAACACAATTACAACTTCATCTGACGCAAGTGCCACAACCACCCGCTCAGCCGGACTCTCCTCAACGAGCTTTTCTTCACAAAACCAGGATTTGTTTTATGAACCTTTGTTGAAATCTGACGGTTTTGACAGAATGAGAGGGAGACAAAAACAGGAAGGGTTTTTAAAAAGGAACGTGTTTCTTAAAGTTCTGGATGAGACGGGCTTGTGGGACACAGAGATCTTCTCCGGCCCAGAGTTTGGGAGAGGAGTTATTATGAACCCGTTTATTCTGCCCTCTCTACTGGTAATCTCCCCTAATCTAGTGCTTCTCTAACAGGATTAGCCATGCGGATTAAAACACCCCCTTTACAGTCTGTCTTCCTCAGAGGCTGCCATTGCCTGTCCATCCATCCATCCATCCATCCATCCATCCATCCATCCATCCATCCATCTATCTACCCATTTTACCCATCCATCCATCCATCCATCTACCCATTTTACCCATCCATCCATCTATCTACCCATTTTACCCATCCATCCATCCATCAATCCATCCATCCATCCATCCATCCATCCATCTATTCATCCATCTATCTACCCATTTTACCCATCCATCCATCTATCCATCCACCCATTTTACCCATCCATCCATCCATCTATCTACCCATTTTACCCATCCATCCATCCATCTACCCATTTTACCCATCCATCCATCCATCCATCTACCCATTTTACCCATCCATCCATCCATCTATCTACCCATTTTACCCATCCATCCATCCATCAATCCATCCATCCATCCATCCATCCATCTATTCATCCATCTATCTACCCATTTTACCCATCCATCCATCCATCCATCCATATATCTACCCATTTTACCCAACCATCCATCCATCCATCTACCCATTTTACCCATCCATCCATCCATCCATCCATCTATCTACCCATTTTACCCATCCATCCATCTACCCATTTTACCCATCCATCCATCCATCTACCCATTTTACCCATCCATCCATCCATCTATCCATCCACCCATTTTACCCATCCATCCATCCATCTACCCATTTTACCCATCCATCCATCCATCTACCCATTTTACCCATCCATCCATCTATCTACCCATTTTACCCATCCATCCATCCATCTATCCATCCACCCATTTTACCCATCCATCCATCCATCCATCTATCTACCCATTTTACCCATCCATCCATCCATCTACCCATTTTACCCATCCATCCATCTATCTACCCATTTTACCCATCCATCCATCCATCCATCCATCCATCTACCCATTTTACCCATCCATCCATCCATCCATCTATCTACCCATTTTACCCATCCATCCATCCATCCATCTACACATTTTACCCATCCATCCATCATCCATCCATCCATCCATCCATCCATCTACCCATTTTACCCATCCACCCATCCATCCATCCATCTACCCATTTTACCCATCCATCCATCCATCCATCCATCCATCCATCCATCTACCCATTTTACCCATCCATCCATCCATCTACCCATTTAACCCATCCATCCATCCATCCATCCATCCATCTATCTACCCATTTTACCCATCCACCCATCCATCCATCCATCCATCCATCCATCTATCTATCTATCTATCTATCTATCTATCTATCTATCTATCTATCTATCTATCTATCTATCTATCTATCTATCTATCTATCTATCTATCTATCTATCTATCTTACCCATCTATCTATCTATCTATCTATCTATCTATCTATCTATCTATCTATCTATCTATCTATCTATCTATCTATCTATCTATCTATCTTACCTATCTATCTATCTATCTATCTATCTATCTATCTATCTATCTATCTATCTATCTATCTATCTATTAGGGGTGCACGATTCAGAAAATGTCACGATTCGATTCGATACCGATTTTTAGGCTCAAGATTCGATTCAAAATCGATTTTCGATTCAAAAACGATTCTCAATTAAAAAAAAACGATTCGCAGGATATAAACGTAGTTTACTTTTTCCTATGTGATTGATTGAAGTAGACACAATTTAAAAGAAAAGAAACACAACAAATTAAATGCAGTTTGATATTACTTTATATGTCTTATACAAAAATAAAAACTTTTGCAACTAAAAAGGGCAAAGTGCCAAGCTTTGCCCTGCTTTCAAATACATTTAATTCAAGTTTAAAATAAAACTTAAATAAAAAGCTTTTACATTTAGCTTTAAAGTGCTGTAGTCAGATCAAACAAACAATTATGCTAAATGTGGTTTAAGGAGTAGCCTACTTCACCAGGTTGACTGTTGAAATGTGAACTCGACTGGGCACAATGAACTTCCTAACATTCCTAAAACTATAAAATTTCATAGAACCCTGGCAAAATTATTTTAAATAGATTAAAAAAGCCACCGCTACTGGTAACATCTATATGGTTAGATTGATTTGTTTAGATCCAGTGAAGTCGCTCATAGGTGTAATTTCCGGGTATCTCCAGTTAACTAGCAGAGCATTCATTTAGTTCGCTATTAAATAAGAGATCTGTTGATCAAGCTGAGCGCTCGTGTCCGCTGCTATCAGTGTCATGGATACAGTGTTCTCTGTGGCTCGCGCAGTCTTCACTCGGACGCGCTCTTCAATCTATCTCCGTTGCTGAGACTCTCTATTCGTTCCGGTGAGATCACAAAATAAAATGCATTCAAACGTCTCCCTGCTTGATATAGACTGTCTGTAACCACTGATGAACATATTCGGTTTTGATGAGAGAGAGAAAAAACTATACGAGTGCGGTTTAGAACCCGTAACCTCTGTCACGCTTGGCAAAAGATCTACAGACCATTAAGAACTCAAACATAATCTGCGGATCGATGCATTTATTTACGGGTTGAACAGAGAGGCTGCACAGTTTGACCAGCGGGCGGCAAGAACTTGCAATGTATAACTATTTATCAGACCGGCCCTCGCGGCCTCGAAACACTACCAGACCACCGGGAACAGTCCCGACTCACCCGATTGCCACGCCGACGCCGCCGGTGCACACCATAAAAAAAAATATGAATCGACTTTTGGAAATCTATGAATCGATTCTGAATCGGCAAAGATTGAATCGCGATTCAAAATTTTTTTGCACACCCCTACTATCTATCTATCTATCTATCTATCTATCTATCCATCCATCCATCCATCCATCTATCTTATCTATCTATCCACCCATTTTACCCATCCATCCATCCATCCATCCATTTAATTACAGTTAATTTTAATTCCGTACACTCAAACTCAAACGGCAATTTTGAGTAAAATTCCTCAATCTAAATGTAATTGAATTAAAAACACTCAATTCATTTCTGAATGGCACAAAACCACTCATAATACCTTAGTATTGACCGAGCAACTTTTGTATTACACAGGCAAACACCACAACAGGAAAAATACAAAAAATCTATGAATAATGCAACAACTTAACACTGGTCTTTTTCAAATTGTTGCCCTATTTGTGATAAAATCACTGTAATTCACATCCACGTATTCACATTTTACATTAGAACATGTTTGAGAAAATCCTTTCTGACCTTGGATGAGAGAGAAGATCTCCTTGCCTATATCTCAGCATCATACAGTAACTGTAATCCTGTCTATAACACACACACACACACACACATGTGCAGGCTCTGCTGGCCTGATGCTGTTTATGAGGTGTTAATCCCGCGTCCCCTCTCTCTTCTCTCGCTCTGTAATGCTGTCACACACAGATCTCTCAGAGACCCAGACAGCCTCATTAGCCTTCTCTATCACATCTCTACAATCCCATTCATTTACACAGAGGAGATGAGCCCCTTTCTGTGGCAGATCTGTTGTCCTCTCCCACATATTTTCAGTCTATTTTTCAAGTGGATTATGACGGCTCCAAGCGCCCGAGGCTGTGCAGCTGTGGGTCGAACTGCTCAGATTTACCCCGTGAATACGGTGCTTTAGAGCCAGTGACAGTTTATTATGTGTGCCCATAATGGCTGATTTAATTCTCTCACCGGTGAGAGTAAGGGCACTGAATGGGGACAACTGCATAAGTTAAAGAAGCCAAATCTGAAATCCCCTTATAATACAGTATTAGTCAAGGTTTCTTGCACCTTGTTTTGGGCTTCCCTGACCACTTTAATAATACTAATAATACATGGATATTATTATTACTTTAATTGCATAAAAATACTTTGGAATATGGCAGTCTTATATTAACTGAAAATAAAGACCATGGAAGCTCCACTGGTCTGTTCTGTGCACAACTGTCTCGGTTCACCTTGTGAAGTGTGAGTGAGTCAGATTGAGTGTGTGTCGTGACAGCCGATCTGCTCAATGCCACTGTGGCTCGGTGCGCTGCCCTCTGATTCAATCAATTACTTTCTCAGGTGAACCAATTGAGTTTCCCCTCCTGAGCTGTAAGTGGATTAGAGAGAGCGTCTTCATTCTGAGCCTCCAGTCAAACAAGATGGCCTCGTACACACACGCACACTCCTTCCTATGTGCAATGTCTTTGAGGTGCAAAACTACATTTCCCATGATGCTTCTGTCATCCTCCTGAATCCCAGTCCCAGTGATATGACATCAGTAAGTCATTGTGAGTTCATGTCAAAAAGGTCCATTGGAGAGTAAATAAACTAATGAAGTACAGATCCAGAAGTCCTCCTCATATTGCTTGGTGTATGTGGATGCGTCCCATCATGCCCCGCTTCGCCCCGTGGAGCCGCAGTCTGGCCCAACGCTAATAAAACCATAATTTACCAGTCAGGCTGATTGATAGCTCTCTCAAGACCCAATCGATCAGACACTCATTTCAGCAGGACAGTTTTCTGTAGCCAGCATGACACTTCCTTCCTGATGTCAGCTTTCATAAACGTCATGCGGACACAAACCACATGGGTTGTTTTTATGCACAGGAGGCACTCTTATAGTAAAAATGCACAGTTCTTCGTAATCGGGACGTGCTTCAGCAAGAATGCTAATGAATTACAGTCTGAAATTTCTATTTCACACTGCATATTAAAACAGAATGCTTATTTTGACACAGAAATCCAAAAGTTACAGCACTGACACAGCAACAATGACTACTTAATGTGGTTTAAAATGGATATTTTTACTGGAAAGCCAGTAAAAAACACTTTTTTTTTTCTCATTCGAGAAGCAGTTTTACTTTGATATACGTCACAATAGAGAAGAAAATACTATAGTGCAACTTCTTTTTTATGCCAACTTTTTACTGTTTTTTTTATTATATTAATATATATACAAAAAAAAAACATTTAAACAAGATATTACATAGATAGATACGATATATACCGTATTTACTTTAGAAGAAACAATGCATAAAACATTAAGACTTTCCCACCAGCATAATGGCATCTTTAATACAAGTATACTTTGTCTGATGCACTGGCAGATTAAAAAAAAAAAAACGTATATCTGAGTGAAAATGTGGGCGGGACTTGATTTTATCTCTGGGGAATTGATTTGATGGTTGTGGTTTTCTATTGGCTGATCTCATGTGAGTGACAGGTTGCTCCGCCCTCATCATCAGAGAAGAAAAGTTATCCTGATTCAAGATTACCAGGCATATGAGTTATGATGTGCATGAATAAATCATTTATACTTAATACTAGAATATTCCATAAAAAATAAGAATGGTCAATTATGATTTCAGAGAACAGAGCATCTCTGCTGTGTGGAATAACTGTGAGGATATTTTCTTTTTTCCACAAAGAGAAATCAAAGAAACTGTGAATGATAAAGTGGATCTGAGGGTTCTTCAGTTGTATAACTGCACTGGGACTGCTAAAGCTCCTCGGGTCGTCTTTTTGGAGGAAAATAAATCGTTCTTTCTAATTGTGATGTAAACACATACTGTCCTGTGACTGCAAATAAACAGACGTGTGTGTGTCCTCTTTCTTTTGTGAAATAACGGTAAATACCACTTTATTTCTGTGTGACTAATGTGCGATCTTGATACAAATTGATTCATTATTATCAATGTATCAGTTATTAGTGTAAACCTGTGGTAAAGCATCGATGCTTGGGTTATAAACCTTTAGGTAAACAATGAAAATACCAACAAACTGACATTTTTATCATGTTTGTTTGCGATCTCGCTAGTTTCCAGTGATTTATTTATGGTTAGTTTTCTGATTAACATCCATTTGTTGGTGAAATGATGTGTTTGTGTGACGTTGTTCCAGAGAGGTGTGTTTTAGTGAAGCCCACAGAGCTTCTCAGCTTCAGGCCCGACGGTGGAAAAGTGGCTAATGATATTTGTTACACACATCGTCAACCCTTAAAGGGTTAGTTCACCCAAAAATGAAAATGATGTCATTAATGACTCTCCCTCATGTCGTCCCAAGCCCGTCAGACCTCCGTTCATCTTCGGGACACAGTTTAAGATATTTTAGATTTAGTCCGAGAGCTTTCTGTCCCTCCATTGTAAATGTGTGTACGGTATACTGTCCTTGTCCAGAAAGGGAATAGAGACATCATCAAAGTAGTCCATGTGACATCAGTGGGTTAGTTAGAGTGTGTTGAAGCATCGAAAATACATTTTGGTCCAAAAATAACAAAAACTACGCCTTTATTCAGCATTGTATTGTCTTCCGGTTCTGTTGTGGATCCGCGTTCAGTGACGCCGCTGACGTAAGACGCTGCTGACGTGTGTCTGGTGCGTCCGAGCTTCGGTTACAGTCTGAGGGAGACGCACGCTGGAAACAAAACAATCTCCGCAAACATGTCTAAGGATTTCCACACAGAGGAAGACTTGCATTTTTTCACCCAGCCATATTTATTTGAACCCGAATACACGGACGCACCAGACACACGTCAGCAGCGTCTTACGTCAGCGGCGTCACTGAGAGTCATCAATTACATAATTTTCATTTTTGGGTGAACTAACCCTTAAACATTCGACTCCAAAGCATTTTGAATGCAGTACATCTAAACATACAGAAAACTCAACTTCTGCCTCAAACACGTCTTGCTTCAAGCGTACTGAACCTCGACGTCACCAGTTTAACAGCACACTGGAGGCGTGGGGAACTAATTGGACACACGCGATCCGAGGAAATGTATTAATTTCTCATTTTAATAATTCAGTGCTGATAGGCTCAAAAGCCAAACTTTATGAGGAGCAACATACGCTTGCAATTACCCACAATCCTCTGAGGCTGTCTTCCAGCTCTCTGTTGAACTTTGATAACTTACACCAAAACATGTTGCAATAAAAACATTAAATGTAATAAACACTGAAACTGAAACTTTTTTTACTTGTCCCATAGTTTCACTACAACGGGGAAAAGGGAAAACTCAGTGCCAAGAAACAATGATAAGTATTTTAAGAAATTAATTGAATTCAAACGACTGCCAGAATCGTAATTGCCTGAGAACATGTGACCTTATATTAATAGAAACGGAAAGCCATCGATTGGAATCGCGCAGCCTCAATTATTGAACTGAAGAAGAAAACGCAATGACCAATAATACATTACATCATTATCTGGGTCAAGACGATCCCTTATGAAGAACATCAGTGCGTCAATTACCAAAGGCTGTCTGATATCCCAGATCCTCCGCTTGAAACCCCAGAGAGTTTCACTCAAGTCAGCGGCTGATTATTAAACCCTTCATTTACAGTGTGAGACTCTGAATCTACTGTAATTGTGACTAAATCAGGTCACTCTCCCCATGCCAGGCCTTTCCAGCCGAAAGAGCGACTGCCTTCAGTTAGAAGAACACACTTTCCACACTTAAAGCTGCAGACACGAGGCGGATCCACACTAGCCGGAAACTGAGGCTGCCATCATAAGCTGCATCATATCAGAAAACATTAAAACATCTCATTAGCGTTTGTACATAATATTTAGCCGTATGGTTTTACACACACTGATATGTATAATATGGACATAGTAGTATGCACAACTTAGAAACATAACATTACTTTTTATTATTTGTATTTGTACTACATTTTTATAAATCTATTTGTATAATTCCATTTCACACTTATATAGACGTTTCTGAGGTCCTACCCTATCGCCAAACAACAGTGGTATGTTGATATTAATTATGCACTGTATGTCATTTATGCTTGTGTGTTTGTTAGAATTAGGTTTTATCTTTATTCAAGTTTTTTTTAAGTTTAAGTTATCCCTATAACATTAATATGATCTTATTTAAATTAACAAAAACTTGTTTTTTTTTAATAATGCTGAACTATCCAAATGTATTTGGGTCCGTTTTGACCCACAATGTCTAAACAAGAGGTAAGAACAATGAAACTTTGTGGAAAATACATATCATTTATTTACTTTTTCAGATTAAAAAAAATGTAAGAGATATACCAATTTAAACTAACCGTTATACATTTTGCCTTCAGATACGTTTTGACCTGGAAAATAATAGTGGCTTTCCAGATTTAATTATGCATTTTTTCATGTTTTTATTTATTTATTTTTACATATATTAGTTAGATTTGTCTCAAATAACTTCTGTAAATACATTTAGCCTCTTTCCTACACTCACATATACATTTCCTTCCCAAGCACCGGGACTGGATTTTGTAAAGCGCACGCACACACACACACACACACACACACACACACACACACACACACAGAGGCCAGCGGACAGTGATGGATCTTATTCATTTTAATGCTGGCCTCTGTTATCCTGCATTTGCTCTCTGACAATAGCAAACTGCCGTCTGTCACAAGAGCAGGGCCGTCGTCCCCCGACACACACTCCTGCGAACGCTCACTACCCATCATTCTCCTCTTCTTTACACTTACACTACTCTCTCCATCTCTCTTTTTTATTATTTCAGCTTTCCCTCTCTCTCTGAAAGCCGTATCAAAGAGCAATTTGTAGTGTATGTTTGACCACAGCGGGGGTCCGGCTATGCTGGAAAGTTGAGGAGAATGATGAAAGCAACCATCCTCATCCTCATCTTCATCCTCATCCTCATCTTCATCCTCATCCTCATCCTCATCCTCATCTTCATCCTCATCCTCATCCTCATCCTCATCCTCATCCTCATCCTCATCCTCATCCTCATCTTCATCCTCATCCTCATCCTCATCCTCATCTGACAGACAGATAAGAGAGTTTCGGCAGGCGACGGGTGACCTTGGATGGGACGTGTGTGTGAGTGGATTGATGGGACGTGTGTGTGTGAGGGGACAGGATCTCAGCGTGATCTCAAAGCTCCAGCAGAAACCCAACACACACGCTAATAAAGACTGATCTGAGCTCAGCAGTGTGTCTGCTGTGGGCCGCTGCGTGTTTCAGGGGGTTTCTGTGTGTACGTCCGTGAATGATGACAAAATACATAATTTTTATGTTTTTTGAATGGGTACAAAAGAGAAAAAAATAATTTTGAAAAATTGTGGAAACTGACAATTGGCTCAATAAATGACGTCCAAATAATTATCCCCACACTATAAGCCGCATTGTACTAATCATAGCTTAAGGTCTTCACTTAACATTAAAAACGTATATTCACGAACATATTTAGTTGTGCTCAGTCAATCAAAGTCAAAGTGAAAAATATGTGTTGCTAAACAAGTCCTACATCCAAATAAAAGTATACGGATAAGCATAGGCGTAGATTACGCGGGGGACGGGTGGGACGTGTCCCCCCCACTTTTTATGCAATGTAAATCCGTCCCCCGCACTTTTTCATAGGGCAAGTGTGTCTACGACAAGCTGGGGTTTTCGCGGGTGTGTAAACCCTACATCGAGATTTAAAATCCAAAGAGTCAAGGATAGTCTATCCGTGACTTTCACGTTTCCATGGTAATCAGTCACTCGTGCATTAGCCTACGACACGCCCATGCGCGCACCCGCGCCGAATCCATCAGTTTCATAGAGTTCAAAATGGCAAAAAACTCTTCACTCCTTTTTCCCGAAAAAGTCAAGCGCTGTAAGTAAGTTGTCATGTAGTATCCGAACTGTGTTGCACAATGATGAGTAACTCCGCCTATTTCTCTTGTTGAATAATTAACAGGTTTTGTTGTAAATTCACTACCCGAACAAACATGCAATATTTTCAATCTATTTTACTCGTAATGCATTTTATTTTCACAGATATGTTATCAAAGCCCTTCAAATTAGAATACACATGCTAAATGTTAATGCTGAATGTGTATTTTCATGCATCAACAGCCGCGATCTGCTTGAATCAGGCAGCGGTGTGACGTGTACATGATGTTTATCATAATTTGGTAACACTTTACAAGTAGATAAAAAAGTTTGTAGACACACTTTAAGTTCTCTTGAAAAAGCCTAACTAGAAAGTTTGTAGTTTTAAAAGCTTGAAGTTTGAAGGAAAGTTTTAGTTTAGTAAGACCGACTTTGTTTAGGCTAGTAAGAAAATGTAATTTTGCCAAAAAAAGAACTTTAATTTTAAGTAAATGTTATTTTTAAATCAGCTTCAGTGTGATATTTAACCATATTATCATGCTTAACACTGATAATTTGAATAATTGTAATGCGATGATCAGATATCTAAATCAGAGAATATCATGTGTTTGGGCTGTTGGATTATTTATTTTTAACAGTGGATTCGGGGGACTCAAAGTGCGCCAGATTAATGAATTTATCTTTAAAATGTACAAAATGTTCTCACGGGGGGGGGGCATGCCCCCGGGCCCCCCTAGAGGCACCGAGATCCACCTACAAAAATACTGTGCCACAGCCAGACTATATGATGGTCTACGAAAAATACACATTTTATTATCTTATTAAAATACATGATCAGGATTTGACCACCTCCGCCTCATGTTCAGCCAGGAAAAACCCTGCATGTGTAATATAAAGAACTGGACAACTTTCTTTCTGTTTTATTGCTTTAAAAATAAATAGAATATTAAGCTAATTAAGCAAAAACCTCAACAAAAGTCTAAAGAATAAAACTGGTATTACACTTGACATTCTGTCCCCTTCACTTTTGAAATGGTGGCTAAACATGAGCAAAATTCTCCCGAGGAAACCCGTCGGTAGGAGCCGGACCAGCCGGAGATGAAGACCGGAACATTCCCAAGAGAACACACAAGTTTCAAGACGTTAGGGAGAGTATTGAGCACTGAAATTATTCTCCAAAGTTTTGCTTTGCTCCAAAGAAGCAAATAGTTTTATTCCTCATGTCATATGTGTGACCCTGGATCACAGAATAGCCAACCATACATTGTATGGGTCAAAATTATAGATTTTTGTTTGATGCCAAAAATCATCAATGTTCCACGAAGACATTTTGTAAATTTCCAACCATAAATATATTAAACATTTCTTTTTGTGAGTGAATGCAGGACAACCGCAAACATAAATGGACCACTTTACAGGCGATTTTCTCAATTCTTCGATTTTATTGCACCCTCAGATTCCAGATTTTCAAAAAATACTGTTTGATCGCCTCAAGTTTGATGGAGATGTAATTTGTGTGATATGTGTGAATACAGTGTTGTTAGATTGCAGTTGGCATCAGCCTCTTTCAGGTCTTTTAATATCAAACGTCAAGCTTGCGGTTTTCTTATTCATCCACTCATTGTTTTATCGCTCGAGTCAGTAGCTTTAAGCAGTCCTGAAAAGCTTCATATATTTACATTCCACGAAATAAATGATAAAGAAAAATCTACATCAACTGACACAAGTCTCATCCTCATTGTATGATTCAGTAACTTGTGTTCTGTCCCTTGCCAGATGTGATGCAGATTGTCATTAATGTTACTAATGTAATTGCTGTAATTACTGTTTTTACTGTATTATTGATCAATTGGAAGTATGGAAGCTTGTTTCCGCCACAGAATAAAACATTTTAAAAGATAAGTGCACATTGTTATCTCACAATTGCGATTAAAAAAACTAGCTTTAATTCTGTAAACTATCAATTGTGAGAAAAAAAGTCGCAATTACCGTTTTTATTTTTTAATCTGTGGCGGAAACAAGCTTTCATACACAAGTGCAGCCTTGGTGAGCAGAAGAGACTTAACAAAACAACATTTAAATCTCACCGACCCCGAACTTTTGAATGCTAGTGTGTGTGCATGTAAATGTCTGAAAAAAATAAAATTCACAGTATATGGTTGAAAACACTTGTGTTGTGAAATACAAGCACTGATCTAGTCGCTCTTGGGTCACTGATTTGAATTGATCAGTAGATTATGTAACTTTGTAATGACAGCGCTGTGATCCGAGGGTTAAAGTCTTTACCGTGTTCACTCGCAGTGTAAACACCAGTGAGCAGCGAGTTCACTCTTGTGGAACGGTTCTTTTAACAAATCTTTTAAAGAATTGATCAAGAAGATCAGATAGTGAGTCTCCTGCCTCTCCTTTAGAGTTTCAGCATCATGAAGTCAAACATTTATCATCAAACATTTCCAAAAGCAAATGATCTGAGTTATAATATCCACTTTCATGTTACAGCTTTATACTAGACCTGTAAGCCAACGCCTTGTTACTGTCTATTTTTATTTCTCCCAAGAAATCTTAAGAAAAATCCGATACTTAAAAGAAACATAAACGGGAACTCTATGAAGTCCCCTGAGCCACGAAAGAGCAAGTTCTGAGCGAGAAGGTTTTCCTCTGGGAATCATCCGTGAGTGCGGTCACACACTATCATCTCATTTCCATAAGCAGTCATCATTCTGAGTTTCATCTCCTCGAACGCTGCGGCTTCAAAGCGCCTGTCGTATATTCTTTAGAAAGATGAGTGTTAGATTACGCTTTCTGATGTTATGACTCTGTGCGGGCAAAAAAAAAGTGAGAGAAAAGAAACACAAACACACATCCAAAGGATTGCATTCGGGACAGAGGGGGGGGGGGGGGGGGATGGGGGGGGAAGATGGCATTTGGAGTTGATATTTGATATTTCATACTGCCATCTGTTATCAGGACAAATCAGCATGAGCATTTCAGCGGTCAAATTGCTTTCGATCGTAATCCTCCACTCACACCCCAGTGTCACTCTCTCTCTCTCTCTCTCTCTCTCTCTCTCTCTCTCTCTCTCTCTCTCTTGTGTCTGTCTGATAACAACTACTCACTTTAATTCACTTTTTCTGCAGTCAAACTTCCCTGTCTTCACACACAACTCAACTCTGACTGTCAGTCACTCTGAGCGTTCATCTTAATGCGGGAAGAACAGCAGAAAGTCATATTCATTATCAGCATTGAATGACCAGCCACTGAACTATTGTCTGTTAGTTTATTATTATTTATGCTCTATTAATGTTTATGGTAGCCCTAAATACTGTAGAACCTGATTGCAGATTTTAGCGAAAGTCTTTCAAACCCTCTCGCGCCATCAAACTCTGTTCTGGTTCCTCGGGTCACGCAGAGTTCAATGTTTTTATTTTATTCTACACTAGATGTTCCACCATTTTGAATTTTGTCAAATACATACTTGTCAAGTTTATCCTTTAGCTTCCATCGCCAAATTTGGGTCAGATAATCTCCGGGCCATGTTGGACAGATATTATAAAAACTTTTATTTAATACACCACATCAATCACAAGCAATGCATCAAAACAAATACATTTTGTTTAAGAGGAGGCAAAGCTCGAATCTCTGGAACGCTTTGAGGCTTGAAACTTTAACTTTCTCGCTCTCATCCCCACAATGCCCTGAGCGCACACATGCAGTTTTGTGACAGCGCCACCAACTGGCAAAACTGACAAACCTTTGGAATAACTGGACCTGAATTATATTTGGCTTTTACAGTGAAATGCATTTCTCATTGTGTCATTGCAGAAATGTTCTTCAGCACACAAACACAAATGTTGCTCTGTTTGTAATTAGTTTTTCCTAGTAAAAAACAAAACAAAAAAACTAGTACACTAAAAAAAGTCAACTTTAGCATACTTTTTTAAAAGAGTATTTATAACAAAATAATATACTTAAGTGCAAACTAAATGTACAAAAAGATATCAAACACTTTAATTCTTTTTCAAATAAAATGCAATTGAGTTTAAGCTTATATTAAATGCATTTAGTTTAACTTTAGAGTGAATTTTTTGACCCACTTAAGTACATTTTATATATTTAATTTCATAATTACTTCTATTGTCTTTGAAATACGGTTAAAGTGTACCGCCAAAGGTACTGACAAGCAACTAAAATATATTTTAGCGTCATTTCTACTGAAACTTGTATGTCATGCATTTAAATACATTTGTTATTAATGAAGTTGCAATTTCGTACATCTAAAATATATTAACTTTAAATGTAATAGTAAATAACACCCTACAGTTAAAACACGATTTAAAAAATTTATTTTGAAGTAAGACATTTAATTGCACACTATTACAAAGTGTACTTTTTAAAAGTGTATTAAGAAACATAGTCATGGAAGTGTACTGTTTATGTGCACTTAAGTGGCGTTTTATTTAATTTATATTATATTATCTGCAAGTCCAGGTTTTTTTTGTTGCAAAAATATACTTTTAAGATTGAAGTCAAATGAAGCGCACTTCTGTTTCACAAGGGCATGTTGACAATGCAAACGTTCCACCGTTTAAAGCCGAAAAGCACAGTGTAGAAACAGACCAGTGGACGTTCCTGTACATGCTAAAGACGGTGTATAACGTACCTCTCCTCTCCCTGCGAGCCGTCGGGCAACGATCAGCTGAATCATGCCTCTCTTGTTGCCCTCGACGGACATGGACTTGCGGAGGGTCTCCATCGCTTCCTGATTGGTCTTTTCCAGTAGAGACTCTCCATTAACTGCTATCAGCTGGTCATTTACCCTCAGCCGCCCATCCTGTGATTGCACACACAAGAACAGTTTTCTTTGAATAAAGATGCATGTAGCCAATCAGACCTGATTTCAACAAGTGCAACGTGTTTCTGGATCAGCATTCCAATCAACCAATCAGATTTGAGGGAGAAGTTTACAGTTTATGTCAAGTTTAGGCTTAGAACCAGGGTTAAGTGCTTCTACATCAGTGTTATAGGGATTTTATGGGTAGGATTAGGTTTAGGGATATGATTAAATTATGGTTATGATGGTTATGATTCAACGTTTGGACAGGAATATAGTTCCAGGATCAACAAAATATGTTGACCCAGGAATGCGTCTAACTCTGCAAAACCAGGACGTGCCAGGCAGACGCTCCTCACCTTGCAAGCGGCTCCTCCAGTGATTATAGACTTGACGAATATGCCCAGGTCAGCGTGGTTCTCTTTAGATCTGTTGCCCTTGACGCTGACCCCTAACCCCGCCGAGCCCGAGTCATTCAGAGGGATTTCAAAGGTCAAAAACTCTCTCGTTCCATCCGGAGTCAATATTAAATCATATTGTTCTTCTTTCTATAGAGATAAAGAAAAGGCACAAAAGATATTGATAAGTTAAGGGAGGAAAAATGTATTTATTGCTTCAATATCAACATACTTTCCCCAGTTTAATCAGATTTTTTATTTACACTAAGCCCGCCTCATTGGCAGAGGCTATTTACACTAACTCCGCCCACTGGTGCCTGATTGGACCAGACACAATTAGGGAAGATGCTGGATTGTCAACAGTAGAAATACTGTAAAGGTAAAGCGCTCGGCAGAAACTTTTTACGCTAATCGACCCGCTAATTCGAATCCACCTTTTGCAGAACTCGCTCTACTCTCTTTTTACATCACACGTCAGATCGAAAAGGCATTTATTTTCAATAAAAATAAAGAAAATATTCAAAAAGTGGGAATAAAGTGTCTAACCTGTGTTTAATAATAAAGTGTTTATTGGGTAGGGTTAGAGGTAGGGGTAGGTGAGGGCTTAGGGCGCCATCCATTTAATAATTCTAATAAATATAATAATTTACACTCGATGTTATTATTGCATACTGTTTAATGTACAACAACACTGGGGTGCAAATAGTCTCTGCCACTATTTATAAATAAAAATAGCATCTTACTACTATTTACACTTATTGCAAAGAAAATACTTCTATGTTTACATAGTGTAAATAGAATATATTGCTATTTATATTCAAGTCGTCACCTTGATTTATATAGCGCTTTTTACAATACAGAGTGTTTCAAAACAGCTTTACAGAGATAACAGGAAAATAATGCAACAAAGTTGCATACTTACATACTAAATGCTTCGTGCAAATAGCAGCTATCGCTAAGAAAATATGCTATTTTTACTAAATGTAAATATAATATAGTTGCTATTTACACAGTGTAAATGACATCTATTGCTATTCACACTTAGTTTAATATGCAACTATAAGTAAGCAACTCATAGGTTAATTCCACCAACATACTGTATATTCACACTTTTGCATAGGTACTAAATTTGGTTTGAAACTTACTTTGCGACTGTTAAAAAAGTATCATCTGTATGGAATGAATGCGTGTAGTATGAATGAAATTCGGATGTAATACAATCCGCCATGTTGTCATTGTTATGTGACCTATGATATCAGTTATGCCGTTTCTCACCATACTGCACATAAATCCTCTCCGTAGGTCATCGGGGACTTTTTAACTACTGTTTTATGAAAAATGTGAATTAGGACAAACTATTCAGCTTGTATACTATTTTTTGTTATGGCTATGGGTCTGTTTCGACCAATGACAGATGGGGAAGTGTTTACGATTGAAGAATACCTACTATTTTTGCAGTTCTATTTGGCGACGTAAGTGGTGTAGAAATTACACACGTTTTACACTATATAAAATCATAGCTGATACATGAATAGCATGCTATTAAAGATCAACACAATGCATTTAATATGAACACAAAAAACAAACACAATATAGCCTTCCAGTTGAATTACAGAGTGCTGAATTGAGAAGTGTGGAGATTAACACAGCAGGATCACATGACTCATTAAACATGATGTTTACAGTGGTTTCTATGGAGAATTGTCTTGGCACCCATTAAGTGAACGATCTCCTGTTGCCTGTTGTTCACAGGAAAATCAAATTGCAGTGCAGATTCAAACCCATGATGTAAATACACTTCCATATCAGTGAACAAACTGTTTTGAGAATTACATTGTTAGAAAATCCAAAGAAAACCAGCTATATGCAGCAAATAGTGTGCGTATAGTGTGCATTTGGACACTGTGATCGTTTCTGACTGGTCTATGAACAAGTGGACCTAGTTTAAACCTAGTAGATCATCTTGATCACAGCTAATACACCACTTTGGATCGGCTACCATGTTCCAAAACCAGAATTTTCCATCAGGGAAGTCATTAAAAGAGTGATTCATTGGGGGGAAAATCCACTCTCAGTAGCACTTGTATACATTAAAAGCAAAAGTAATGTGTTTAAAGAAAGGTTCAGCACACACACACACACACGCAGTTGAAGAATGCCAGGTGCTTGGCTTTAGTCCAGCTGCCGAGAGCAAAGAAGCTGGAGATGAGTTATAGAGATTCAGCCAAGCATTCAGGTGAGGCCCCTATCTCTCCTTCCTTTCATAATACACCTCACACACACACACACACACACACCATCATCCCGTGCCCGAGCAGTTGCCATGGCAACCCAGGTGGCTCTCAGCAGACAATAGCAGCTCTCAGGTTAAGAACCAACAACCAGGTGAAGGCGCCAGGAAGAACACATGCAGTGCTAACACGGTTTTCACGCGTGTGATTTTCACCCACTCGCTTCGTTCCCATCACGCACAAGTACGCAGAGGACAACAGTCTTTTAGACTGACACAATGAAGTGCCTCTCACCGGCTCACTCTAGCTCTGATATGCATTATGGACAGAAACATTGATGTTTTTGAATGAAGAAGCATCTCTGTGAGTTTTAGGCCACTTCTCGCCTTTGACAGATAATATTGTTTTTGTCGGCTACTCCATGGCAACCGAGAAACATTTTAAGCACTCGAAGGAGTTTCCAGAGGTGTCAGCAAAGACTAGGGTTGGGAATCAAAATTGGTTTCAATTCTGGAATTGGATACCAGGGTTTCTGCAGGTATCTTCAAATTAAATTGAATGCTTTTTAGTGCCTCTTTTTTATTTTTGATGCCATACATGACCCATGACTAACCACGGATATTACAGTGCTGTCCATCGATTAAAAAAATTAACTAGATTTTTTCTGTGATTAATTGCAATTGAAAACACTTACATTTTTATAGGTTTACAATAGTTTATATATTTTATGATGTAATAATTTCACAGTTAATCTACAAATGAATGTAGAGACAACATAAAGACAGTATATACTTTATGAATGAAGGCCAGTATCACAGATACTAATACAGCTATTGATGTCCAGATAAAAATGCAACTTAACTATTATAATTACCTTGAAACTTAAGATGCGGTCACATTAGGGATATTATGGTGAAATATTGCAGGAAAAAAAAAAAAGTAATTTATGTTGGCGAACCGTGAGACGAACTTGAACCAGTTGTGAAATATGCATGCGCAAAATTACCAAATGGTGCATATTCTTATTCAAATGACTATTACGAGCGTGTTTGTTTGTGCATTAGCAAGCAGCACTGAATATAACGGGTATAATCCTCCTGGAGTGATCTTGAGCAAAAGCTAAGCTCCTTTAAACAGTAAAACACACCACCTTTGAAAGCTCAGCTTTAATATGCAGTCACTCTGAAAGTAGCAGCTTTAAGCCAGTGCTACAGGTTGCCAGTCTCTGACCTCAAAGTTTTATAACATGCAACAGTTTGCTTGAAGGTCTGAAATTGTGTTACAAACCACTGGTTCATTGTCACAAGCCTTCACAACACTGTACATTTCTTTCAGACACTGGCAGAGGGAAATGCCTCACGTTATAAGAGGAGCATGCAGCTCGACCTGGCCCATTGTGCTCGCGAGTAATTAATTAATTCATAAGCAGACTAGATGGTGTGCATTCATTACATGCTTTTGTTTCCAGAGTGAGTTTGAATTATACTGTCAGTGCACAGACAATGAAGAGAAGAGCCCATTCGAGATAACACAGCGTCTGAACACGGTCCAAACAGAGAGAGAGAGAGAGAGAGAGAGAGAGAGAGGAGAGAGAGAGAGAGAGAGAGAGAGAGAGAGAGAGAGAGAGAGAGAGAGAGAGAGAGAGACCAGAGAGAGAGAGAGAGAGAGAGCGGGAGAGAGAGAGAGACCGAGAGAGAGAGAGAGAGAGCGGGAAGAGAGAGAGAGAGAGAGAGAGAGAGAGAGAGAGAGAGAGAGAGAGAGAGAGAGAAAGAAAGAAAGAAAGAAAGAAAGAAAGAAAGAAAGAAAGAAAGAAAGAAAGAAAGAAAGAAAGAAAGAAAGAAAGAAAGAAAGAAAGAAAGAAAGAAAGATGGACATACAGAGACAAAAAAGAGAGAAACAAAGGAAAAATGAACTAAAAATTTTGAATAAATGGATAAAAGTGTCAACCAAAGAATAAACAAAAAACAACTAACAGAAGAAAAGTATGTTATTGAACGAAAAAATTAAACAAACAAACATACAAACCAAAACAAAAATCTAAACACATTCAAAATAAACAACTAACCAAAAAGGATGAACAAACAATTAAGTGAAGACAACAAAAAGAAACAAACAAACGAAAAGAAGGAAGGAAGGAAGACCAAAAAAACAACTAACACAGTAACAACATAAAAAAATGTAAGAAATAAAACAAACTAGAAACTAAAATAATTATGAAGAAACAAATAAAAGCAAGAAATATAGAACAAACAAAAAAAATCTAATGAAAGAAATAAACACACTTAAAAAAAAAAAAATTATTGAATGAGCAAACAAACCAACCAAACACTTTCAAAACAATTAACAGAAGAAATAATAAAGTATCGAACAAACAAACAAACCAAAAACAGACCTCAACATATTCAAAATAAACAAACAACTGAAGCTGAAGACAGCAAAAAAAATAAAACAAATGAGAGGCGTTTTCATTTTTCATTTACGTTTTGCGCTGCACTAAGAGTCTTTGCGTTCGCTCGGAAAGAAAGCAAAGTTTTCTCGGGGGAACGAGATAATGCAAAGCATTGACACATTCGTTTTCAAAAGCATTGACATATCATTTTTCATATACGTCTTTTTTCTTCCTTTAGAGGCTCGATTAAAAAAATAACAAAGAAAACAAAGAAAGAATGAACAACATTACAGAAGGAAGGAAGGAAGGAAGGAAGGAATAAAAGAAGGAAAAGAAAGAAATGGGAAATATAAATGTTGCTCTCTGGCTTTAAACTGCTGCAAAGGTTTGAAACAATTAGCAAGGCTGAAACTTTCTCGCCCAAACGGGGCAACGACATAAAGGTCATTGGAAATGAATTTAAGAGGCTAAAAGAAATCAGTCAAGTATGTAATTGCAAAGAAGGCCTGTGCATGATAAGTATAGTAACATGAAATTTCTCACCACTGTTTCTTTGGCCCGCCACCTTCTGATAAAGCCTGCATATTAAACACTGACTAATGCACATTCAAGACTTTCAGGTACAATTAGACCCAAAGACCCGAGAAAGAGAGAGAAACGAGATTAGATGAGACTCTCAAAGCGAGGAACGGAAGAACTGTCAGCACCTAAAGTGAAGGTGACACGAAGAGTTGGAGAGGTGAAGCCAAACACCTCATTTATACATTTTTACAAGGAATCAAGTTCCCAATGAAGAAGGTCAAACGGGAAAAATGAAAAATGATAGCAACACCACTTTGAATTATACGTAATGAGCTGATAATACACCCACAGCAGACTTTATGGTCCATAATCAGCCTATTTTTTGATCACTTCCAGTGTTTTGTTGTACATCTAAACACGTTCTGCAACACGGAGGACAGCGTGTTTGAGACCTAACTGTGCTTGACTTCCACCACATGCTCTCAGCAAGCTCTCATGTCCCAAACCTGCTCTAAACGGGCTTGTTTACCAGGCCTGTACAGCGCTATAGCAGCGCACGCTCCATACGAACAGCTAGGCTAATTGCTGTCACAGCTGAGAGAAAAAAGTGCTAAGCAAAACAGGTGGCAGCTCAAAACTGTTTTGTGAAACAAGAATGCTAGCAGAATGCTATTGTCTTCCAACGCACTTTGCAATATTAGGTTTAATTATGGGAGTACTTGGCTTGGGGTTCAGCACCGCAAACTGCCACGTTGTAAATGCAACCCACAAAAGCAATGGGGACGGGGGGACGGACAAGGAAACATTTTCAGGGGAGTAAAAGGGGTTCGAACAAGCAATTGAACTTTAAGCGTGCCAGTCTGGCTAATGGAGACGGTTAGGGTAATTGTCACAGTAGGGATGCCAGGGTTTGTGCTTTAAAAGAGAGAGTGGCTCTCGATGCTATCCTGAAAAACACACAGGCTCAGGGTGGAGAAGAGACGGGGATGAGCGGTTAACGGATGTCACATTTGCCGCTTTGGAGGTTTTCTGACCTGCTGTGTCAAAACCAGCGTTTATTGCGGATACCTTCAAGACATATGAATCAGCTTTGATTTCTGATTGTAGTTTCAGACTTTGAAACATGCTTGAATTTCTGTTCATTTATTGTAGCAATGCAAACTCCACGCAGAACTTTATTTTTACCTTCTTTCAAGCCTGTTGTTAGTCCCAACATAGGAGTCACACCACGCAATAATGATTCTAATTTACAATATTTTTGTCTCATTTTCACCCAGAGTAATGGAAACATGCTGCTGATATGGTATTACTGTAAGACTGGACAAACTGGAAGAACTGGAAGAGAGGGCAACTCTCTGAGAAAACAAAGGGAATTAACATTTGAACTCTCTCTTGTGAAGTTAGCATCACCATTCGAGACGCAAGTCTCACCTCACAATCATCCTAATCTACATCTCTTTCCCTCTTCCCCCATTCCTTCTCTCCCTGACGCGGAGATCACCAAAATTCACCCAAAAATCTATATGGTTTAATGTGAATAATTATCATACAGTATTATACATGTTTGGTATCATTTGAAATGTCTCAGTTACAAAGCTCTCATTCCCAAAAGGTAATCAAGTTTTTAAGAGTTTGTAGCTGAAACTAGCCGTGATGCGGTGTGTGTAAGACACTCAGCATCATGCATTTTCTAATGTCAGGTTCGCATCTTTTCTCTTTATTTGATGTTTTGTATTTATTATCTTTGAACTGATTATGAAATTGGCATGATACATTTACCTGACATAATAAATTGTAAACATTTGATTTTATTCCGACTGACTCTGAAATTGTTTTCCCAAGTAGATTAAACGGATACGTATGTTACCGCAAGTCTGCGTCAGATTGGTGACGACTAATATTTGGCACTAATTCAAGTGTACTTGGTTCTGAAAGACAAGAAGTGAATTTCCATTTAGAACAGCAAAAACACTGCTTGACCAATCTAAATCTGGTGTGTCTTACCTCTGTTTTAATATAATGTTACTTTAGATAAGTGAACGTGGGAAACCACGGCATGGCCATTGGCCAATCCAAAGCTATTATAAGAGAAGTAATGTTGGTTGACTCATATCTGTAGCAGTGGTCACACCTCTACTGAAGTAAACGTTCATTTAAATTCAAGTGTATGCAAAACCACAGGGGCCGTACCAAAGTATCTTTGATTGTGTAAGCGTGAATGCGACCATCTCAGGTATATAGCCAATTCCCTCTGTTTAGTGACCAGAACAGACGAGCTTGTGATCGCGAGACCCGCGTTAACAGAAGGCGTGAGGACCTCAGAGGGACATAGCTTCCTAATATGAACGGGTAAAATATAAGTAAAGAGTTATATAGAACAATCAAACGTATTGCTAAACTATTATATGATATTGACCAATATCCAATTGGCAATCTAACCTAAATTCGAGGTCTTTATAAAATGGAGTCAGATATATGGATTTAAATTACTTTGCCATGCGGAAAGACAGCAACGCGCAGAGACCTTCACCCGTTCTCTCTGATGCCGCCGTACGCTGATTTCACGCAGCCGCCATTTTGAAATCGAAAGCGAGGCTCCGGTGGGAATATCCCCGGAAGTACAGATAGACAACAATGCCTTGGACTATCAACCTGAAGCTGCTGCCGCGATTTACACCATTGGATGTTAATATCCTATATAGGATATGTATATAGTTCGTTCCTGCTTCTTTTTTTACGTTCTGAATTATATATAAAAAATAAATTTATTTATAAATTAATTTCACTGTATATAGTCTAAAGTATGAAAGAAATGTATGTACATTTTTAGAATAACTAATTTCTACATTAAACACAACAATACGCCATCGCATTTGCGACTCTCCTGTGATTAAAGCTGACACTTCCGGTTTTCTTCCCACCGGAGCCGTTTCAAAATGGCGGCTGCGTGAAATCAGCGTATTGGACAGATTTAGACAGGCTTACATTGCCATGGAGGTCTACATAACCAGGGGTTAAAGTGGGCCGGAACGGTCTGAAACTGCGTTCCGGCACCTCAGATAAATTAATATATAAATAGATTCATTAATCTCAACGGATCTCGCTGCTCCCGATATGGGCCGACCGACCGACCAACCTCCCTTCCTTCCCGCTGAACCTGAGCGATTACAAATGCGTGAAATGCACTCACGGTGGTTGAGTGCGGTAAAGTTAGTTTTAGGTTCGATATATTCCGCCTGACATTTGTTTTCCCTAGCCACTGTTCTATAGGGTCTTACAAAGAGATCAATAGCAGGATTAGTTTTAACATTATGTAACCATTGTATATCGACATTAAATAGCCTATACGTTTAAATCACCTACGTGGATTAATGCTGCATATTTATAAATACCGGAGAATGCCTTGACGCGTCTCCACAGCGCATGATGAGGGAACGTCTGCCAATTCCACCAACTGCGTTAAACGTAGCCTATAATTTGTATTATTTAAAATTACTTTTCAAATTCCAAAGCTTGTAGAAGGTTCCTAATGGCAATACTGACGAAAATGATTCATAAAACATATATCAGTTAAGCCTATGTTTACTTTCTTCACTGACACAGACGAAAACGAAAAGACTATCAGTCAAAGTTCAGCTTTAGGAGGGGAAGAAAGGCCAGGATAAGGAGACTGAGAGAAAAAGAAAGATGTAGATGAGGAGAGAGCAGGTATTGACAAAATAATCTAATGCCCACTGACATGGTTTTAAAGCTATTTATTATTCTTTTTTTTTTGGCCTTCATAAGTCTTAAATTGCACATGTGTAGGTCAGAGAAATCAAAACTTTCTCGGGGGAGCACGCCCCCCCACCCCCCTGACTACCTCACACTGTAATGCACATGTCTGTGGGTGGGGCTATGGGGCTGTAATGTGGGCTGGCGTGGCTACAGCGCCAGGGCTCAATTTTTGTCCCAGTGTTAAGTAATTTTAACATAGTGTCGTTATCATATCAGTGTAGATGGGCCAAAATAAAACCATTAAAATATCAAGTAAATAAGTGATACTTGGTGCCACGGCGACACTCTTGTCCCAAAAAGTATTGCTATACCACGATACTCAATAGTTTGTCCCACAGTGAGTCATTTTCCCCTGTTGCACCTACACAAAATGTGAGGGTTCCCCCACCTGCCAAATCCCACTTTAACCACTGTACATAACGGCATGAGGAAGCAAATGGTTTGCGCATGTACGTTTTCTTGCGTCTTCCAAAACGATTATCCAAATCATTCTAAATAAGTCCAGATTCCATACAGACCTTGTTCAGAACTTTCAAAGACTTTTCTTTTTGCTCAGTGAATAATAAGTCAGTGATTTAAGGGTCTTACAGTACTGCATTTGTCCAGACAGGTGTGAGAGAGCCAAGGTCCCAGTCAACGTGATAATTCAGTCGCTGTTAAAAAACTCCCCGAAAGACTGCCAAGTCACAAATAGATCCCGATAGCAATCTTGGCTCCGGAGCGGCTCCGTTCTCATTTCACCGTCACGACATCTCCGATGAAACACTCATGCTAACGGCTGCCAGGACAGAGACGGGGCCGCGGGTCTCGCTTTTACACCTTGTAAGCAGAAGTTGTGGTGAATTACCTCACTGTGACTAAGACGAAGGCTTACAGCCGTAGCAGAACTTTGACAGACAGATAATTATATCAGAAGCTCTTTTAGAGACAGAACACGCCGCCCTGGATAAAGAGGCGAGGCCATCAGACTGTGACTTCCACTGACAGCTTGGTCTTCGTCTTTTTAATTCCCTCTGAGGGTTTTTGGGGGGGTGGAGACAGACGGGATGCGGTCAGGGTTCTGACAGATGAAACAAACCGGCTGTAATTTGGGACAAAACCACAGAGACACACCCATTGAATAAGAAAGGGGCTAATTATCTTAATCAACCTGTGCCCTCCTGCCCAAGCTCACTTCCTCTACTGCCCGTTGCTATGGAAACAGTCAAATGGGATGGAAACACAACAGATCTGGACACACGCTGCTTTGAGTCTTTTGCCGGCGAAACTCACATTAGAGTGTCATTTCTGTTTCTGGTGCAGCTCGTCAGCAATCAGAGCTGAAAAACACCCGTCTGCAATCAACACACACACACACACACACACCAGTCTTCAAATCACAGCAAACCTGCGCACAACTGTGGATACAACATATCCTGCAAAAACTTTAATTTGAGGCCTTGTCCACACCAAGACGTTTTCGTTTGAGAACATCTTTTTCTCTCCGTTTTGGCCTTCGGTCCACACTGAGACGCCGTTTTATTAATGAAAACAAAGCTTTTTGAAAACGCTCTCCAAAGTGGATAAATTGAAAACGCTGTTTTCGCGTTGTAGTGTGGACTGTCAAAACGGAGGTATTTAAAAACAATGACGTAAGTTTAGTCATGTGACGCAAATTGAACCCATAGATATTCATGTTTACACCGGTACTGTGCCTGTTACCGAAGCGTATTGCATTAACTCGTTAATTCAGAAAAACAGAGTAGATTTTTTTTCCTCAAGTGAATGCAATACGCTTCCGTAGCCTGTTATGTGCTATTCACTTTCATACTGTTGCTAAAATATGTTACTTTGCAAAGTCTTCATATCACAGTCCTGCAAAGATGACAGAAAGCCACTCGTATTCGATGTCCTGCAGTAAATCATGTTGTGTTTTAGACCAAACAGTGACAGTGAAATCTGGACACATCAGTGAACGGTGGGATATTATAAAATAAAATTATCCTGTCAAAAGAATTGCGCGATAAATTTATTATTTATTTTTCCGTCTGTATCATCTCGTTGAGCTTTTGTGAGGTTTTACGCATGTGCAGTAAAGGTGAACTTTCAGGCGTTTTCAAAAAAGTTTCTCCTTTTTCTAAACCTTAGAAGGAAACACTTCTGTACTGCTTAACGCATACTCTTCTATGCTGTGTACTGCATACTTCACTTAATAGTATGAAAATCTTCTAAATCTAACTGGGTGTTTTTTTCTCTTAGGTGGTGAAAACTTTAAACATTTTTAAATGTAAAAAGTAAAATGCCTGACCTCCTTGTCTTGCTAAGGCTTTATACATTCCATAGCATTTTATGCAAACAAATAATCAACTACATGTATAAATTCAGATTGGGTCAGTTTTTGCACATTTTGTGTTTTGAAAAATAAAATAAAAAATAGACTGAGGAAGTCCATTTACTCTCCATTCACTCTCCTTCCAGAAAGAAAGAAAGAAAGAAAGAAAGAAAGAAAGAAAGAAAGAACGAAAGAGCAACAGAAACTAACAAAGAACAAATAAAAGATCTAGCAAAACAAAAAATACACAACTTATGAAACAAAAGAAAAATACTAGCAAAGGGAAGAATACATTTATGAACAATCAAACAAACAAAGAAAAAAGTGGATAATATGATGCAAATTTTAAATGTACAAAAAAAAGTAGATAGATACAAACAGTGTACATACATTTTATACATAGCATTTTAAGTATAAAAAATAAATAAAAGTATTGATTTAATAATAATAATAAAATTTGGTCTGCACTGGCTGACCATAATTAATCATTTAAAAAATAAATAATTTTGAAATATTAAATTATAATAAAATCATCACAATGCAGTGCATTTTAAGAAAGAAACTTTATTAAAGGCAAATTTGTTTTTGTAAATTTTAGACTTCTAAGATTAAATAAAAAAAATCTTAAATTTCAAAGTATGTTAAGTTTCAAAGCATAAAAAATGTAGACAATCATGACATAATATGTGCGCACTACATTACAATTGGTCTTATTGCTTAAACCTATTTGCATACAGAATTGTGATTGTAATGTTACTTCCTTGCATACATTTAACTTTATAAGTGCATGTTTTAAAAGTTCAGCTTTGACAATCATGGTGTGAAGCTCAACAGAGAGATGCACTGCAACAGCCAAAAATGTCCATTTTACACATTTTTACTTGAAAAAATAGTGTTGACGGACACAACAATGTGCCCAGTGTGAGTGAACCCTTACACTTCACATGCTGATTCTGAAAACATAAAATGTGCATTTCACTTAGATATATCATACAAAAGGAAGATGCGCATGACATGCCATACTGCATACTACTTCCTTAAAAACAGTAGGTAGTATGCCATGGTGAACACACTCATGCTGTCAGTGTTTTAAGGCTGTGTGTGGATGATTGCTACAGCTCTTGGGCAATCAGAGGCACTTGTTGAGCAGGGACAAACATTCTTCCAACTTTCCAGAGCTTACAAAACAGCTCCCTCAACAATTCCCATCAACACATCCAGCAATCTCTCATTTAACAACGTCTCTAGTGTCCAGGTAACATGCTGATTTGATTTCTTCCCCCTGTGGGTCACTAAAGTTTCCCACATCCAGTGAACAGATTCAAAACAGATATGGCTGCATGGGGAAATAAATGTTGTGTCTTGACCTTTCTGTTGGCACTGGAAAAGACCAAGTACCCAGAGTGCGAGTGTACAAAGTGATTCTGAAAAACGAAGATATTATCTGCTGAGAATAATTGTGACCATTTGAGAAAACAAAAGTTGCATTGTTGTTGTCGATTCCTAACTATTTAACATTCACAAAATCCGTCCAAACCACATTTAAAAATAGAAACGTCTCCCAGTGAAGTGAGAGAAATTGGAACAAAACAGGAAATGAGCACCAATAACTCAATAACAATAACATGCATTTTTTCTGAAAAACACAGCAGATTTTCAGATGACTGGCAAAATGGGCGTCACTCGTGGGATATCAAGCCAACTCATCAGCGGTGTTAAAATAGAACCTGTCACACATTTGTCTGGATCTGGCCTCAATAGACACCATAACTCCAACTGTCAGTAGACATCAGCGTTCAAATTAATTGCGCAATTAAGATTCTCTTAGCTTGGCAGATTCAGCCTCTAATGGATCCATGAAAAGTCTGAACTGGTCATGAAGAGGAATTTAATGTAGTGTTTAATTACTATTCTGTGCCGAGCTGAAACGACGTTCCCGTACACCCTGTCATCTGGACCGTTCTGCCAGATTTTGCATTGGATTGACGAGTTACGGTTATTGAACAAGCCAAAAGTCGTGAGCATCTACTTCAACTTGGAGAGAGATGCAATTGACTACAGATGGGTGCATTATTGGAACATGAAAACAAAAAGCTCATCGTCATTCATAGGGTTATTTTCTGGGAAGTTGAGTCCAAAAATAAAGCATATAAAATGTTTCAAGCTTTGACATCAAGTTTTCCAAACAAACCAACTCAAAACTGCTCAGAGATTTCCTTCTGATCAATCAAGTTTACCACGGACACACTCAACAGGCTCAATGGAGACTTCCTGTGGTAAAGCCTACAGGTGTGTGTCACAATTGGATTTGGGTTTTGTTTTCACTTTCATGTTTCATGTCTTTTATTTTGTAATTTGGCTTAGTCTAGGCCTAAATCAGAAATCACCCCTTAAACCCTCAATCCCTATTCCCTACATGAGTCCACTAATAATGATCACTTGAAGGACTGAATGAAAACGAGGAAACGAATTTGGACGTTCTTTAAGTATACATAGGCTGTACACTTGATATTGCCGTGCAATGTGGGATATAATGAGTGCACTCAATAGCGTCCACTATGGTTTCGGACACCACTACAAATGGATGTCCCCTTGAATAATGCCCTATATGAGGGTATATATTGTGAAATATTGTGTCATTTTCGTTCCTGAAAGAAAACTCAAGACTACAATGAGTACAGTTTCAGGGAGTTCAGAAACACTGACACTGATATAGAGAATAACTCCCGCTGGAGCGACTTTGTAACTTTGCAGAGCTTTGAGCTCATTCTCAAACAGCAACAATACACACTAAAGAAAGTTAAAAAATAATAGAACCCATTTAAGGAAGTTGAATGTATTTCTTAGTGAGGTGCATTCTTGTGTTCAAAAATAGCTTAACAGTAGCAAACAGAATCAAACTGAACACAGGAGTCTCCAGGAAAAAAGTTGGGCTATTATGTCATTAATACAACACTTTAAAAACACAATGCTGGTGGTGGAACACTCGAT
Organism: Tiaroga cobitis; assembly: GCA_030578255.1. Lineage (NCBI taxonomy): Eukaryota > Metazoa > Chordata > Actinopteri > Cypriniformes > Leuciscidae > Tiaroga > Tiaroga cobitis. Next base: position 30,859,661 of record CM060614.1, on the reverse strand, counting down.
AATAGCAATAATAATAATAAATGATGCACAACAGAAAGGGGAACTTGACAGGGTATCGTAAAGGTTAGGAACTGACAAAGAAGTGCTTTATCTACATAAGAGCTTGACTGATGGACGGCAATCGAATGGACAGAAATCACCCCTTAAACCCTCAATCCCTCAAGATGGCCAAAATGCCATCATAACGTAAAAAAAATAAAAAAATAAAAAAATAAATGAAATATTTTAAAGTTGCTACCTCTTCCAAGTACTAGGGTGTCCACCCCCAGTCAAAACACTTCATTGCTACCAGTCACTGAACAAGCTAATGTCAATCAACACGCCTCATCTTTAGCCAAAGCTTTGGAGGTAATTCCTATTTATTTTGGTGTGGTTGAAGACTTCACAATGACTTATTTCTTTTGCAGAAGAGAAGGTGGTGATATACAATCTCTGCTTCTCACGGTGTCTTAGCAGCGGTCGCAAACACACATGACTTCTGTGCGCTCGCAGCAGTGCACACTGGGAGATCAAAAGGAGCGTTAAATCGCGGCCAGTGCCGACCAGACAGCCGGCAGAAGAACGCGCTGGGCTTTATGTTTACACGATGGAATTGCTTGTGTGTGTGTGTGTGTGTGTTGTGTTGTTTTAATGCTCTCACGCCGCTGGCCACATTAGTGTGCCGGATAATTGCGTTTTCTGACATGAATAATTCAGCAGCAGGGTGTTTGTCAGGTCTCGGAGTGTATTCGTGTGTCTCAGCGAAGTGGCAAGGTAAGATTTCATCAAGTGCAGAATGTCTGTCAAAACACGTTTGCTCCCTCGCCGCTGTTGTCAGTTCTCTTTTTTCCCTTCTTTTCTCCACAGTGGAGTTTTTGATGGCTCCCTGAGATGCCTATCACATCTCTCATTCTTTCCCTCTCTCTCCATCTTCTGGCCTATCCGTCTCCTGCTGTTTCGCTCTCCCTCCCTCTCCTCCCAGATCCTCCCACTTTCATCGTTTATCCTTTTCCTTCACCCTCTTGCTCCCTCAGCATCAACCGCACAGACTATCCACCGCTCCTCTGGCATCCTTTTTTCCCCCTTTCTGAAACACGAATGATTGTTTTATATTCAAGGCTCTCTTCCAATTCCGAAATAAATAAACCTGATGCAAATGTTAAGATGACGAGATGTCAGACGTCACTGTCGTGGACTGTTCACTGCCCGTTTCATGCATGTTGCATACAAAATGGAGCTCTTAGAAAATCCAATCTGATTAGCTTTGCACAATTTCCGGGAGTTTGTGTAAACATGTTTCTTATTGAACGGCGGAAAACAAAGCCCTGTTTACAAGTTCACAGACTTCTTCAATGGCCCACGTCCAAGGAACAACTTGTTGGTAGATTTGCCAAAGTTTGTGATGTACATGACAGTGTTGTGTCCCATTTCAAATGAAACAAAATTGACATAAAGAACATCAACTAACTGGGCAAATCTAAAGGCCCCAATATACTTTCTCCATTTCATCAGGGGCCTTAAGTGATTGATTTGGTATAAGCTGCGATGTAGACAACAGTGTATGCTGGCTAAAGTCTTATCATGTGAGACTAAACTCTGTTCCAAAGCCTAGTCATCTGCCTGACTGCCTTCATAGGAAGCTACTTTGTAAACAGGGAAATGTACATAGAAAACGTCTTAGATCTTTGAGTTCAGCTCATGAAAAAGTGTTGAGTGTATAATTTTGTTCAGTGTAGTTATAGTTATCTTTATAGTTATTGTTCTTGTTGTGAACAGCCCTTAAGACTGACCCAAATGTGTCAGCGAGTCTCAATCCACCCGTCAGGAGCAGCAAACAAAGCAACAACTCAGTTGTTTAAAGATCAGTAATCTCCTGAGTATATGACACTTTGACCTATAATTGCACTCAACTAACACCAGCCCAGAGTGCAGAAGACTCCAAGGACAACACTTCATCGATTCCTCTTTGGAGTTCACTGAACATGCCTTCTTCTCTCGCTTCTCTTTCTCTTTTTCTCTAAAGGGCGAGGGCTGGCCGGGGGCATCAAAGCTCATTTTTCTGCGGTTCCCTCAGGACTGGACTTCGGCTGTGAGCAAAGGTTAAAGCTGACGCCCCTGTCAATAAGTCACTGCCTCTGCCAGCCCACATTTGACGCTCACACTTTCGTAAAATGTCTGCAATTCCCTAGACGTCTGGAAGGCTAATCGCATGCATGCAGATAAATGAAAATAAATAAATAAGATCCCTCAGCGTGTTAGGGGTTAGAGCCAACTATGTCCAATTTCACTCTATTACTTTCTCTCACATTGTCATTATGCTAATTTAAGGTTAATTGTGTCATGTCTTTAAATATCAAAAAGCATAAGTTAAGTACTTGGCAGTGTTGATTTATTAGACTGTGACCTGTCACTGTGGCAGAGGATGTCACTCAGTCTTTTGATTTAGAACTTCCTCGATGATGCGATAATGGTCCGGCACTGTGATTGGCTCACATGACAACCTTCCCATATCATCATATAAAACCACCACGCTCTCTCTCTCTCTCTCTCTCTCTCTCTCTCTCTCTCTCTCTCTCTCTCTCTCTCTCTCTCTCTCTCTCTCTCTCTCACTCTCTCTCTCGCACATCTACAAAACAGCATCAATAACCGTCCGCTGTCCTCTCTCTCGCCACTTTATTTGCAATAACTGTCAGCGATGGAGCGATGCTTTTGTAATCTGATTTTTATGAACATCCTTGTATGGATTATTGAGATCCTTTAATGCCTGAACCAGGCGCGCTGCAAAGCTAAAGCCTCCTGAATGTTAATGTGACAATAAGAGTAATGAAGCATCCAACAGTTTATCTCTTCCCTCTCTTTCTCTCTTCCCACCCCTGTCGTTCGGATGTCTTAAACTTCACAATTTAAGGGGGAGTTGATGAGAAACGAGGTGGAGTGAGAGAGTTTGTGAAAGTGTGTCTTCATGATGGCGTCTTTAATCAAATCTTGCCTGAGCCAAGGAGAGAAAGTCAAAGCTCATCCCCAACCACTCTCAATCACCCCATAAATCAATACCTTATGGGAACATCCCATTTGATCATTTTGCAAACACTATGGGAACATTCTGAAACAAGAACATTTAAAAATATTTCAGACAAAAATTCCATGAACGATGTATAAATATTGCTGTGCTAATGATTTGAGCACATTATTAAACACCAGACATCTTTGAACGAACGTTATATTAACATTTCTGGAAGATTGTTGGTTCATAACTTAGCGAGAACCTTGCCAGAACGTTAGTCAAAGTTCAGAGAACGTTCCCTCTTTGCTGGGAATCTGCCATTGGTTGTCGAAGACATGCATGTGGCGACGTTTCTGAAAAATGATATTATTATGATGCTCCTTCCATGTTTCGCAACACTTTCAAAGTGAAATGCCCAGTGATTGTCACTAAAAGCATGTTCAGTTTTATCCAGAACTGTATCCAGTTGTATAGCATTGGTTGTTGCATCACAGCAGTTCTGTAAATCAAATGACACACCACTAATTTGATGCATTATGAACTACCTTTTGACATATTTCAGAACGTATCAAATCAAGCTAAAAGCGCTCATTTACTCGGGTTTCATTTTCAAGAAAATCTGCCAGTGATCAACGCTGCTAAGTGCAGGATTCCTACAAACTGTCACTATCCTACACATTTCTAAACCATATTTGACATCTGATAAATAGTTTTAAAATGCAATTGTTAACATGCATGTTGCATTCTAACACATCAAACCCAGATGAAGTTAATATAGAATTAAACTTTCACTCACTGCATACATTTTGAGTATTTTAAATAGGTATGATAGAATAAAATTAGAATGTTTGCTATTTATTCATTTAAAATCATCCATTATCACTCTTTTCCAAGTCCTCACCCATAAAGTTGTCCCCCATATAGCATTATTTTACATTATGTTGGTTTTCTCCAAGTGAATACATACTCTTACATGATGAGAACAAACCTGCATATATTCACCTCTGAGACATTTGATACTGTAATTGCAGTATGATGTTGCACGAACACTAAACAGCCAAGTACAATTTGATTTAAATGACTGCCAACTCCCTTTAGTGAAGAGACTGACTTAAAATACTCACCTTGAATTAATTCAGTCATGTTAAACAATCACTAAACTGCACTGGCTGTCTGCTCTAGACTTATATTATACATATCATTTTAGAAAACAGAATGGGGCAGTAGTCAGGAAACACAAATATTTCCCATGCTTATCCAGACCTGGAAATGACTAAGACCAGATCCCATACTTGATCATACTGGATAGGAACCCTGTAAGTGCAAAGGAGGATCTTTACTTTACTGAGACAGCCAATGGGAACCTTCCACACTGACTCAATAAAGAAGCATCTTTATGGAATGTCGACCAAGAAAAAAATCTGCATACAAATGTCAAGGCAGCCTGGAGTTCATTTGCACTCCTGAATTATCTATTATGGAAATAATAATGACTTCAAAATGAGTTAAGGCGGGTGGCAGCTGCCTCTATGGCACACATGTGACCTAAATAGGCCCGAGGCAGGGAAGGAGTTGAAGAGGCCATTTCATGGAGCTATATGAACTCTGTGTGATATCGAGAGACCGTTTTACTGGGGCCATTGTTAAGCCATTTTAAGAAGGTTGCACATTTAGGTGTGTGTGTGTGTGTGTGTGTGTGTGTGTGTGTGTGTGTGTGTGTGTGTGTGTGTGTGTGAGAGTGTGTGACTCACCACTTCGCGGGGCAGGAAAGCGTCCTCTTGTCTGACGATGAGGAGATCTACAGTGCCTCCCATGGGAGTCGAGCGCAACAGAGCCACGACCTCCTCCTGAGTCTTACCATTCAGATCCACACCATTCACCTAGACACACACAAAAGAGCTAAATATTTGATATTTGTCTTAACAATAAATTAAATACATTTTGCAAACCATATGCATTAACCTAACACAATAAATCCAAAAGGATACTATAACGATATATTATTATATTACAAAGGAAATTACAAGTGTGTATAATATCAGTGCATCGGGAACAGCGCATCATGCCTGGGATGCAGTTTCAGAAACCACGCCGGTCAATTCCAACATATACGTTTATTTAATACATAATGTTCTCAATATCAGATTGATGAAATAAAGTATTTAAGGTTGGCCTGTGAAAAAGTGGAACTTTTTACTGATGCGAGTCATTTGAAAGGGTGTTTAATAAAGCAACAAATAAAACACTGATTGCATTCTGTCCAATTATATCTGATCAAACATTTCAATAAATCGCAGTCGCATTATTGTGACCATGACAACAGGAGATAGTCCTCATATTTCTATGGCAACATAAAGGCCCAGGGTGAACCGACAGCACTCTGAAAGGCCTTGACTCCATTAAAGCGATGAATCAGGGTTTGTTAAGCCAAATGGATGACGTTCTGGCTCTACGGTCGCGTCTGGCATGAGAGCCTGCAGGTGTCCTGCTCCATTTCTAAATGAAATGGCCATTGTTGATTGGCTGTCATTGTAAATCAGCCATCAGCCATAGTTATTTTTGTCCATTCTCTTTTATGAACATTATTTACTTTCCGAAACTAAAAAGGAAAGTGCTTCTCACAAGGGAGAGAGGAAAACAATGAGACATCTCGTCTCCGATAGACCAAGCAGAATGAACTAAGAACGGAAATCCTCTGGAAAACAATGAGTCGACGGTACTTCTGTATGACACAGGGAACGGAAGAAGTTTGTTGCTGTTTTTTTTAATCAAAGAAAAGATATATTTGATGCTGAAATGTCTGTACAGGAAGTTGAGGAAGTGGAAGAGGAAGTCAGAGGTCATGTGATGCTCAACAGCTTCAGTGTTTCTCACCTCGAGCAGCCGGTCTCCAGCTTTCAGACGCCCGTCCTGGATGGCGGCTCCACGGGGGAGGATATTCTTCACATATATGGGGGCCGAACTGCCGATGGGCACGTCTCTGGAGGTGATGCTAAAACCCAAGCCCTCCGGACCTACAGCGCAGGAATAACATACAATACACAAGTAAATGACTAAAGAGTCTCTCTGTAGACCAAACATGCTGTTACAGTGACCACACACTGAGAAGATGATTGAATTTGTTAAAATTTTAGTTTAGTTTGAGTTGTAAAAGGTTGCTTTTTTTACACCACATATTTAAACTTTTCTTGAAAACTGTTTAAAAGTTTTTCAAAACCATTCGACACCAAGATAAATATAAAAAGTTAATTATTAAATAAAGAATATAATGTGAGCAAAGCTTGATCTGTGAAAAAGTTTTAAAAGTGGACGCTGATGTGAGTCATTTGAAAGGGTTGTTGAAAACTTGCATTATATTTTGGTGAAAACCATCATTCATTTTTTTTTCCCCAGGATTTTATGATGGATAGAAAGTGCAAAAGGACAGCATTTATTTGAAATATAAATCTTTCGTAACATTATAAATGCCTTTATTGTCACTTTTGATCAATGTAATGCATCCTTGATGAATAAAAGCATTCATTTCTGAATAAAATAAAATAAAAAAAGATACCCCACATTTTTGAGCAGCGGTGAATCGTGGTTTCCACAAAAACATTAGGCAGCAAAAACTGTTTTAAACACTTATAATAATCAGAAATGTTTCTTGAGCATCAAATCATCATATTAGAGTGATTTCTGAAGGATCATGTGACACTGAAGACTGGAGTAATGATGCTGAAAATACAGCTTTGATCACAGGAATAAATTACACTTTACTATATATTCACATAAAACACAGCTATTTTACATGCTAATAATATTTCAGAATTTTACTGTATTTTTGATCAAATAAATGAAGCTT
>CM060614.1:30705334-30847834 GCA_030578255.1 Tiaroga cobitis | reverse complement strand
GACTGTGAGTGTGAGTGAGAGTGTGAGTGTGAGCGAGAGTGAGAGTGTGACTGTGAGTGTGAGTGTGAGAGAGTGAGACTGTGACTGTGAGTGTGAGTGTGAGCGTGAGTGTGACTGTGAGTGTGAGTGTGTGAGAGAGTGAGACTGTGACTGTGAGTGTGAGTGTGAGCGAGAGTGAGAGTGTGACTGTGAGTGTGAGTGTGTGAGAGAGTGAGACTGTGACTGTGAGTGTGAGTGTGAGCGTGAGTGTGACTGTGAGTGTGAGTGTGAGCGTGAGCGAGAGTGAGAGTGTGACTGTGAGTGTGAGTGAGAGTGTGAGTGTGAGCGAGAGTGTGAGTGTGACTGTGAGTGTGAGTGTGTGAGAGAGTGAGACTGTGAGTGTGAGCGAGAGTGTGAGTGAGTAATGAACATTAAAACTCCCATGTTCCAAAAGAACAACAAGCCTGTCCAAGTGTTACTGGTCTGGGGTCAGTGGCTGTGCTGGTCTCTAAATGGTTTTATGTTTGTTATGGTGCCGGGCTAAATGTTCCAAGACATACGGCCACAGCCGGGAGAACGAAGCCAGTCAATAACAGGCCAGCAAGGCTATCAAACGCCACCTGATGCCTCCTTTAGGATAATTACTAGAATCAAACTCACAGCCATTAGGACATTCAGTAGTTAACGGCTTACAATTAAGTAATTACAGAGATGGAACACTAATAGCCTAACACTAATTAATGATGGACACGGTTAGGTTTCCATTCAAGTTTTTTTTTTATTATGTAAGATAAAGATAATAAAGAATGCTGTCTATTTTACTGTGCCAAAGTCTTGAATCTTCAATAAAAAAGGAGGGTTAAAATATGTCCAATGTAAGGCAGGACAGAAAATTACAGCTTGAGGAAAAAATTAGGGAAATGTTCTCTGCAATCCATTAATTTAACAGGGGTTGAGAGAGAAAGAGGGAAGAAGAGACAAATGAGAGAGGACGGTGTGGTCTTAGACTTATTTAAATACTATTTTAAGATTATCATAACAAAAAAGACAAATGTACTAATGGAAGAAGGAGCAAGACTCTTTAAATGAGTGCAGTTGATGTGGGAGAAAAGCAAAACCCCATATCCACATGGCGGGAAAAAAATCATATTAGTCTTATTTTCCATTAAAATATATGAATATTGTTAAAAACAATACAAACTTAGTTCTAAAAAATTCTGAAAATGTATTTTAAAAGTAACTGTTTAAGAGCATCCCCTTTTAAGAAACCTAAAACATATATTAAAAATAATAATACAAATTATTAATATTATTAAAAATATTATAAAAGGGTTGAAGATATTTATTTGCCCTTGCAGAGTTCTGAAAAAAAAAGTTGTCATTATGATGGCTGTATAGAATAAATCACAAAAAAAACATGTTTTAATTAATTATGGTAACCTGGTTAATCCATAACCTAGTGAGAAAAAGTTGGAAAATCCTGGGGAAATACCTCAAAACAGCATCTTAATGGAAAAAAGAGAGAGATATGGGCATAAAATAAAATTTTTCACATTTCATTTTTAATGATGCGTATAAAAATGTCAATTAAAACACAGATTTTGAGTGAGCCATTCGCCACTACAGTCCCTTTAGCAGAATGAACTTTGAGTTTAATCAACATTAGATGTATTATTTTATTCCAGTAGTGCACCTGTCACTGAATAAAACTCGAATGTGATATAAAGACACCATTGTGTTTCATAAATCTCTTAGTGTTTTTTATTTGGTGGTGGTAAAGTGCCCAGAGCAAATAAATCTCTCGGAAGTGCTGAAGTCAATCCGGTAGAGCTCTGACAGATTAAACAGCTTCTACAAGGGTCAATATTTCCAAAAAACAGAGAGTTTTTGTACATATACCAGCTTCCAGGTGACGTCCCGGGCCGAGAGCAAGCCTTTGGTGTTTGTCAGAGCATGTGCTGGTAAGAGTTGAAAGCTCCCACAGAGCGTGCTGTATTTAGCCTATAACAAGCCAGTCCCCGAGCTCAGACCAACACTCGTGCCAGTGCTCCAGCGTTCAACATCTGCTACACCAGAGCCAGACGAGCCAGCGGGCACCATGCCCTGCGTTTGTTCATTTCCCCTCTGACTCGCTCTATCTTCCAATCGCAGGGGGAGAAGATGAAGATAGTAGAGAGTGTTGTTCATGTTTGGATTCAGGGCTCTTAGGCAAGTGTTTTCCAGAGAAGCCTGTGATTCAGGGCTGTGTTCCATTCACATCCTATCCACACTACACAGTACACAAAATTAGAAGTTGTGTCCAGAATCACAAAAAAAGTCACTTGTTGCGTCCCAATTCGCCTACTTATACTATGCACTAAAAGTATGCACTGTTTTTGAGAAGAAAAAGTACATACTTCTGAGTGTGAAGCAGAAGAGTATGCAAGCTATGGGACATACTACTTCGTCATAATCGCGTTTTAAAATAAACTGTAATAAACTCTTAATAAACTGTATTTAAAGGTGCAGTGTGTAGATTTTAGCAGCATCTAGCGGTTCGGTTGCGAGTTGCACTAATGGCTCAGCCCACTGCTCACCCCTCCCTTTCGAACAAGCTACATTTGTTAAAACGGTAAAAACATATAGTCATCTGAGACAGCAGAGAATAGCCAGAGTAAGCCAAGAGTGTGTAAAATTGTCACTGTTTCTGTACCACAGTCCATAATAAACCACATCATGGATAAAGTTTACAAAGCCATAGTCAGGTGAGGATCAAGGGTCTTAAAGGGTTAGTTCACCCAAAAATGAAAATTAAGTCATTAATTACTCACCCCCATGCTGTACCAACCCCGTAAGACCTTCGTTCGTCTTCGGAACACAAATGAAGATATTTATGATTAAATCTGAGAGGTTTATGACTGCTACATAGGCTCCCTAAGGGAATGAATCCAGACGGCCCAGAAAGTCATTAAAGAAAATGTTTAAATATTCCATGTCGCAACAGTGGCTCAACTATAAGTTTATCAAGCGACGAGACTACTTTTTGTGCGGAAAAACAAACAAAAATAACGACTTTATTCGACTATTCCTTTTCTTCCTTGTAGGCCTGAAACGAGACTTCAAGAGATTTCCACGACGCATGCGCGAGAATTGCGATCTTCTTCAACTACTTCAGTTCAGTTCTCGCGCGTGCGTCGTGGAAATCTCTTGAAGTCTCGTTTCATTCCCTTAGGGAGCCTATGTAGCAGTCATGCACCTCTCAGATTTAATCATAAATATCTTCATTTGTGTTCCGAAGATGAACGAAGGTCTTACGGGGTTGGTACAGCATGGGGGTGAGTAATAATTGACTTAATTTTCATTTTTGGGTGAACTAACCCTTTAATATATAATATAATAATAGTAATCAGCTGATTGTCTCACAAACGTAACCAGCACATTTCTCCCCACATAGCAAACCCATAATACAGCGAGGGAGAAGAACCACATGAAACTATCCAACTACATATTTTTTCTAGCAGGGTAGTAAAAGTTTAGCTGGCTAATATGAGCTGTTACTGTGGCTGAGCTGGTTAAAGCGTAAAGCCTTGTATAAACTCGACGCGTCCGCATGAGCGCGCGCGCCTCCGCATCCCCTAGACACCATTTACTACACACAATAGGCTTTTTTTCTCGATTTTGAAAACTCTTCGCGATCGACTTAAAATGCTTCCAAGATGGACTTGTCGACCGCGATCGACGGGTTGGTGACTCCTGTAACGTTACTGTTTTACTGTCAATAGTACTAATCAGCTGATTGTCAAAGCCATAACACAGCGAGGGAGAAGAACTAAGTTACATGAAACAGTCCAACTACATATTTTACACCACTGACAAGGGAAAAGTCTCTACTCACAGTGTCTATGGCTTCTAGCTTTCTGCGGCTTCTCTTTCAAGGTAGTGACGAAACGCGCTCTGTAGCGCTGTGTGTTCGCTGTCGGCTACGGTAGAAACATGACGTCGCAATATGTCGGCCTTCACAGAAGGGGGAGCCCGCGGTTATGTAGATATAAATGTCTCATTCTAAGGTAATAAAAACATAACGGTTCATTGAGTAAGGTCTTTATACACCACTGAACACATAGTTATGGATCTTATATTGCATTTCTGTCAATAGATCTTCAGAAATATCACACATTACACCTTTAATATAAATTTACATTTTTCTGCAATTAAGTGTCTAAAAACATTACATTCAGTTCGCACTCATGTAAAGTTTTTCACAAGGGCTAAGCTAACTAGAATGCATCGAGATACTGTGAGGACAGTCAGACAACTTTTAAACCGGAATATTACAGTCCACACACACACACACCAACACTATGCTCTTGAGTAACACCCAACAGACATTCGACAGGCTCACAACTCCAGCTAAAAACTCCCTTTTCACCCGTGATTGTCTTTTCAATTAAAGGCTAGCGTGGCGTTGGCCTCCCCGACACACACTGGGTATTTCACACTGCGCTGAAGCCCGGCCCATTTGTTGTCAGGAACTCAGGATTTAATTGTGTCTTTACCGCTCTCTTCTCCTGCTGCGCCAACCTAATAGATGCGAATACGACAAGCCCGCTGACAAAGAAAGCTCTTTTTGCTTTTTTATTTAAACAAGCTGGAGCGTGTGATTACGACATCGCTAAAATGAGGACATGGTGACAAAGAGAGGAGGGAAAACAACATCAGAGGAAGAGAAAGTTTTCTGGCTTGACGTTCGAGAATTTTCTTTTCAAAAGCTGCCGCTAGTAGAGATCAGAAGCGCTGCTGCCTAAGCAGGAATAGATATTCCTCAGACGTCGGTGTGTGTGTGTGTGTGAGCGCGTCCTGGTTTATGCATAAATATGCGTGTGTTTGTGTCTGTTTGGGTGTGTTTGTCGTATCTCTGATAGACATTTCTAGTTCTCCTGCGGTGTGAAGCGCTGAGATGCAGCTGCCGTGCAGAACAAATGGGATTTGGACCCGTGTGTGAGTCTGTATACACACTTCCTGACAATGGCAGATAGAGTCCTTTGAAGTACTAACTGCATTAGTTACACAATGCTAGTCACTACAGCAGAACAGATACACCACCGTTCACACAGATATCATCAGCTATTAAAACAGCAGAAAATACAGGCAACTTCAGAGGAAAACAAGAAAATAAATAAATTAAAAACACATATCGCATGTTATTTTTTTATTTCAAGGGCGTTTCAATAAATAAGATGAAAAGACTTTTCAGGGGAGTGTATTGTTTGCATATACATCTGGATACTGGCATCCAATTAATGACTTATTATTATTCCAGTTTAAACTTAATGCGACGCCATACAATGACGTTCTAGAGAATTGCGTGCTTATAAATGTGTTCCAACAGTTTGTCTAAACAATATGCCTGTGCACAAATCGAGGTCGATATAGAAATGGTTTTCCACGTCAGGTGTGGAAGAACTTGTCAGGCCTGAACCCCCAAAAATACCTTTAGGTTCAACTTGGTGGAGCATGAGGTCTTCTGGAGAGACTAGAAACTGATATGGAGGATCAAATCCCTGTTAAAGCCAATGGCTCATGCATGTTTAAATGTGGGATCTCATTCTATTGGCCATATTTGTAAGTGTTGTTATTGTTATAAAAATGTAATATTAAATATAAAAAAGTACTAAAATGACTAAAACTGAGACTAAATTTAAAAATAAATTAAAGCAAAATAGAAATGTAAAAAAACTAACAAGCATGGAAAAACACACCTAACAAAATAAACTAAAAATACAAAAATAAAAACTATTTCAAAGTATTATTAAATACCAGAATGTAAATAATACTAAAATAAAAATATAGAGTACTAACATTTTGTTTATCTCTTTTTTAACTTGTTTTCAGTTTAAATTACCAATCAAAAATCTTGAATCATATAAATATTTGTAATATGGTATTAAGATTTATTTTCAGAGAGTGTATATTTAATATTAGTATATTACTAGTGTATTTTGAACTGGGATGGATGGATGGAAGTGGATGGATGGATGGAAGTGGATGGATGGATGGATGGATGGATGGATGGAAGTGGATGGATGGATGAAAGTGGATGGATGGATGGAAGTGGATGGATGGATGGAAGTGGATGGATGGATGGAAGTGGATGGATGGATGGATGGATGGATGAAAGTGGATGGATGGATGGATTGATGGATGGGTGGATTGATGGATGAATGGATGGAAGTGGATGGATTGATGGATGATGGATAAATGGATGGAAGTGGATGGATGAATGGGTGTATGGAAGTGGATGGGTGGATGGATGGAAGTGGTTGGATTGATGGATGAATGGATGGATCGATGGATGGATGGATGGATGGATGGATTGATTGATGGATGGATGGAAGTGGTTGGATTGATGGATGGATGGATTGATGGATGGATGGATGGATGGAAGTGGATGGGTGGATGGATGGAAGTGGTTGGATTGATGGATGAATGGATGGATGGATTGATGGAAGTGGTTGGATTGATGGATGGATGGATTGATGGATGGATGGATGGATTGATGGATGGATGGAAGTGGTTGGATTGATGGATGGATGGATGGATTGATGGATGGATGGATTGATGGATGGATGGATGGATGGAAGTGGATGGATGGATTGATGGATGGATGGGTGGATGGATGGAAGTGGATGGATATGGATGGATGGAAGTGGAAGGATGGATTGATGGATGGGTGGATTGATGGATGGGTGGATTGATGGATGAATGGATGGAAGTGGATTGATGGATGGATGTCTGGAAGTGGATGGACTGATGGATGGATGGATGGAAGTGGATGGATGGATGGAAGTGGATGGATTGATGGATGGATGGATGGAAGTGGATGGATGGATGGGTGGATGGATGGAAGTGGATGGATTGATGGATGGATGGGTGGATGGATGGGTTGATGGATGGAAGTGGATGGACGTGGATGGATGGATGGAAGTGGATGATGGGTGGATGGAAGTGGATGGATGGATGGAAGTGGATGGATGGGTGGAAGTGGATGGATGGATGGATGGATGGATGGAAGTGGATGGATGGATGGAAGTGGATGGATGGATGGAAGTTGGTGCATGGATGGATGGATGGATGGAAGTGGATGGATTGATGGATGGATGGATTGATGAATGGATGGATGGATGGATGGAAGTGGATGGATGGATGGATGGATGGATGGATGGATTGATGGATGGATTGATGGATGTATGGATGGATGGATTGTTGGATGGATGGAAGTGGATGGATGGATGGATTGATGGATGGATGGATGGATGGATTGTTGGATGGATGGAAGGATGGCTGGATGGATGGATTGATGGATGGAAGTGGATGGATGGATGGATGGAAGTGGATGGATGGATGGGAGTAAGAAAAGACACCCGTGTATTATCGAAACAATTCATTAAAACAAGTCTTAGTATCGCATGCTGTGCTTCTTCTCAAGTAAACTGATCTTGTTTCAGGGAATGTGTAGATATTCTAACCTAGAACAAATAGGAAAAGATCAAAATGGAAGGAACAGAACCTTCAACCACAGAAAGTCTGTAGATTTCCACAAAACTGGAACACATGCTATTCTATTCTTTCCTATTCTACGTTCTATGTTCACTTGGTGCTTGTTTAAACGGTAAACAATCTGGTTAAATTTTATGTTGCTTTCTACTAGCAATAAGAACCGTTTTCCCACGTTTAAATTCATTCGGATTTGAAAGTCTACTAATTCCATCTGGACCTGCATCTGACAGCAGGATATTTCCATTAACCAGGTACGTGTCCTCGTAAGAAAGGCCGTTCACCTTGAAATGCTGTGAATGATGTGTATGAGGAGATTTATGATGACCGTACCTTTCCTCAGCTGGACGTTGAACTTGCGGCCGATCTTTTTGGAGTATCCCACAGAGGAAGTGGCGCTGGTGGGCCTGGAGGTTTGGGCCGGGCCTGTCGGGCTCATGTTGGAAGAGTTCGCTGTGTGTGGTAGCGTGGGATAGCTCCGGGTCGAATCCGCTTTGGACAGTCTCCGCGGGCTGTAGTCCACGACTCCTCCTAACAGACTACCTCTGTCTCCAGAACCAGAACCAGAACCAGTCTGAAGGCCCAGTTCATTCTGAGACAGCAGCTCGTACTGGGCTTTCTTTACCGCTGGAACTACATGGAACAGGATGAATGGAGAACGCATCGCCTGTCTGAACAAATTCTGGGCCCTGAGGAAGAGAACAACACACACACACGTCTCAGTAAGGATGTATCTCTTTGTCGATTACCGAACAGGCTCATCCTAAGTACTGGGATTGTTAAAAGCAGAGCACATGGAGAGGTCGAAAGGCTGCCTTGCTTAATCGCTGGCTAATTGTACTACTACAGTTGGAAACAAGGTTAATTCACATTATCTGCCATTTCCATAATCGCAAAGCCTTGGGGAGGAAGCAGGGAAACGTATTAGAGGCAGGAAAGCAGGATCTGTTTTCATAAGTGTGGCACATGGAGGACAATAACTGATCAGACGCACAAGACACGGGCAGATAGGGACACTGAAAAGCACTATAACCTGGATAAGTTAAAGAAAGAAAGAAATAACAGATCATGTTATGATGGACTGGTTTATCTATTTATTATTAACTTTTTTATAAAATATATTAAATTGCAATGAGTCACACAATGAGGTTATTTTATTAGAGTAGTTCTCCGTAATAAAAAACAAAACAAAATTGAGACATGAAATTAGTGCATATGCTATATGACTTACACAGTACCGTTCAAAAGTTTGGGGTTGGTAAGATTTTTTCTATGCTCCCCAAGGATGCATTGATTTTATTAGAAATACAGTAAAACTATAAAATTGTGAAATATTATTACAATTTAAATCAGCTGTTTTCTATGTGAATATATAGTAAAGTGTAATTTATTCCTGTGATCAAAGCTGAATGTTCAGCATCATTACTCCAGTCTTCAGTGTCACATGATCCTTCAGAAATCACTCTAATATGAGGATCTGATGCTCAAGAAACATTTATGATTATTATCAATGTTGAAAACAGTTGTGCTGCTTCATATTGTGATGCATTTATTTGAAAAATAATCTTTTGCAACTATGTAAAAGTCTTTAGTCACTTTCGATCGTCTTTGCCGTTTGAAAAAAAAAAAACCCTGACCCCGAACAGTTGAACAGTTCTGAATCTTGGCATAGAAAATCTGATATTTTACAAGCAAAAGTTGTAAGCTTCGGAACATTTTCAGCGAATAATATTTCAAATGTCAGCCTGTTCTTCATATAAAGCAATCGTATGACTTTAGGTGACTTGAAATACAGTGCACAAGTCATACAGACCACTTTTATCTTGCTTTTTTAGTCAGATTTTGGAAATTTGAAGCTCCAGTCCACATTGACTTTTTTTGTTATTGTAAATATTGTTATTGTTACTTTATACATTTGCATTGTACTAATACCAAACAAATATTAGACAAGCACATCAATATCACAGGTTAATTTCACTATTTTGCATTTAGATTGTTTGACACGGGAAACTCAAACCCAACGAGAAGCACAAGAAATAGCCGAGGAATACGAGCTCAACAGTCGTGTGTGTTTCTGTTTACTCCTCTAACATAAGAAACATCGCAGCGAGTTATTTCCATCTCAATAAACTCTTCATCAGATCAATCTCTGCATCTAGAGAGCGATAGGGACGCCCATCTATTTTTATGCAAATGCGTCCCGACCCGACTCTAAAGCGAGCAGTGTGTGTGTGTGTGTGTGTGTGTGTGTGTGTGTGTGTGTGTGTGTGTGTGTGTGTGTGTGCAGAGCTGTGACACACGGATAATCATCAAACTCACTCTGTCTGATTGAATAATAAATGACTCCATCAACGCATCATTACATTGAGTTAGATCAACCGCTGATAAATATTTACTCATGCAAACAATCCAATAAGATTAGAATATCGTTATGAATTATAACTCCACATGGAGCATAATCAAGAGAGAGAGAGACAAAGCCAGATAAAGAAAACACTGTATGTGTGTGATTCCAGCATCTGGCTGCTCATGTGTGAGAGGAACCGGCGACAGCGTAGATTAAAACCGCAGTCTCTTGCAGATCGACTCGAAAAGCATAAACCGCAAGTTTGTTTACGGATGACTACCGCATCGAATCGACGAGTCGAACGCCCTGGGGAATGGCAATATACGAAGAACAAAGCCTGCAATAGCTTAACATGTATTACACACACATTATCGACCTGAAGCGTATGTAATGCAGAAGGCCGTGTTTAATCCTTGAGAACTGGGTGACCCGCTGGGTTTGCGTTAGCCTCAACGATAGCCTATATAAGGTCCTGACTGCGTCTCATGCTAAAATATAGCCAAGCAATTAAAACATTATAATGCTTTGGGACACTGGGGAAATTAACTGGCTGTGTTGAGTTTGTGTAAGCGGCCTGAATGTTGTATGTAAATGAGTTTTAGATTAGATTATGAATTATCCCGCAGCTGTGCCCTGTGTCGAACCCTGTCCAGTTTCTCCTCTTTCAGTGGGCGTTCTCCTGTTGCAGCTGAGTTTGCTCTCTTCACGCACATCATGTGATCATCTGGACCGAGACGCCCGAGACCGGGCCAGAGGAAGCTCGTGATGAGAGATCTGGAAGCAAGACCTCTATTCTACAAGCAATATTCGTATCTGTTCATCATAATCTGCCTTGCTGCAAACTTTGCGCTACTGAGATGATGGAAAACAATCAACTGCATTTGATAAAACTTTATTTTATGGTGTGTTTGGTACATGAAGTTATAGTAACAACTATAACCTAATTCAAACCCCTAATCCTATAAATGCATGTTGTTAATTAATATTACTCAGTAGCCTACTTACAGTAAATGTATACTGTAATTATACTGTAACAAGGACAACTTAAAATAAAGTGCATTTTTTTTAATTTTCTGCTGGTGAGTAGTGCTTTTGTTTGCAATTTTTCTTGCACTTTACTTTCCAGTTGGTTGCCAGGGTGTAGCAAGATGGTTGTTAGGGTGTTACTGGAGTATTGCATTTACAGTCAAGTCTCTAGGGTGTTGCTAGGGTGTTTGCCTGCTGTCCCAAGTAAAACAAAAAAAAAGTGTGCATGCAGCTGTTGTGAATTCGGCTGAAAATGTGTGTAAAATATTGTGTGCAATTATCAGTGAAGTGATTAAGCCCACTATTAAATTCAGCAGTAAAAACTTCCTCCCCGGTACAAAAACGAATTAAAACTGTTGCATGTGATCGCCAACAGTTCTTCTTTCTGTGCAAAAGTAGCTAATTAACATTGTCAATGGGTCCTAGATAGATAAATAAATAAATCAAAACAAAAAAATACAATGTTTAAATTAAATTAAATTAATATATATATATATATATATATATATATATATATATATATAAACTTTTTATTTTTTATTTGTTGTTTGAATGTTTTTATTTTATTTTATTTTCCAATGCTGCTGATGTCCGAATCGTGTGTATATATTCAATATATCATATATTCAATAATTTCAAAACGTTTTTGCAGGTTAATTTCAATAAAGAGAAATGTTGCACTGAGGAGGGATTTTTTAGTTACTTTTAAGTTACAGTACCGTACAGTATAACAGTGCATCAAACATCAGGGAAATCAAGGAAATTGTATAATAAACCTTTCAATGAACTCTATTGTTCCAACTTCTGCCAGCTTTGAACAGAGATGTTTTTCTTTGTTTAGTCAGCAAGAGATGAGATGAAAGAACATTGTGAAGGTCGACGGCCAGACTGAGGAGACTTTCAAAGCTCAGAGGAAGACTGAAAGCTCATGAAAGTGTGAAAAGGACAGAGAGGTTGGAAGGATAAAGCAGAGCGGCAGCTGAGAGAGAACGAGAGGTGAAGACGTTCTCTCCGTCTCCTCCAGAGAGAGGCTTACTGTTCAAATCGGATGTTGCGCAGGTCTCCGTTATTAATCCTGACGATACAGTCGTTCTCCTGGAACAGAGATTCCCGCTCCGCCTTTCCGCCTCTCTCCAACCTCTTCACTAACAAACCCAGAGTCCTGGAACAGTCACAGCACATATCAGAGACACGAGCGCTGGTCTCAGATCAGACACACCACACATTACTGTCAGAGAACTCACAGTGATAATTACAATCGTTCCATCAGTTGTACATGCTGTTGTAAAGATATCTCGAGATATCAAGAGACCCCTGTAGCTCAGAGTGCTACAAATATTTACTACGGTAACCACAGCTTTGCAAAAATACCAGTTACTTTAATCATTGTTACTTGGGTAGACAGTCTTGTTCCCCATGTACATGTGTTTATTACAGTTACTACAATAGCTGGGTAATAACTAGGTGCTAACCTCGAACCTAAGCTTAACCCAGATTATATTACACAGTTATTTCTGAGGAAAGTTTACTTTATAATAAATTAACAGTGTCTTTGAGTTATTATTATTATTAGTTACACTTTACTATAAGGTGTCTTTGTTACAGTGTCATGATACATTTAAGTACTGAGTAATATTAAGTATCTATAGGGTTGAGCTTAGGTTTGGTTGAGGGTTAATTGCATGTAATTATGCATAATGTATAGTATTACTATATAAACTACATGTAACGTGTAACAAGGACACTGTAAAATAAAGTGTTAACTTATTATTAGTATTATTAAATTACCCAATATTTAAATAAATGATTCTTAATTAGTAACTATTATTATTAAAAAATGTGTTACTATAGCACAGTATCACAATAAATTATTATTAATAATTTCATACTGTATTGAAAATAACTGTAGTTGTATTTTTTGGGTGTAAACTATGGTAATCATAAGTCACAAAACCACAATTCTATATTTAAAAGAAAACTGTGTGTCCACTGCATCCTTTCATGACAAGATATTTATGTCATATTCAAAAAGGATTTAAAACAGTAGATGGATCCGTCACATTTATCAAAGAAAAAAAGTAAAAAAAAACAACAAAAAAAAAACAGTAAAAAAGAATACACATCCCATTGATCTTGAACTTTTGAAAAGTTTACTGTTCCTAGCGGCTCTTTCAACTCAATACATCAAAAAAGGACTTTCTGAACTTAAGCCCACTTTGGCCATATGGATTTTTTGGCACTGTTCTCAGACCTGCAGTGGTTTCAGACTCCCTGATCTACAAACCCTGAGATATAATCATGTGAAATGCACCGTCGCATCAGATGAGTTTGAAAAAAAAGTACACAGGAGATTTTGATATAAACAGAGCTTTCGAACTCTTTCCTCCTTCCCGAAGCCCCGAGTCTGTTGCATCATTTACTTTTACTAAAACTGAAACAATACATTAATACGTTTAGGAAGCATGAATGTGTGTGTGCCGATCACAGAAGACAGGGAATAGATCCTATGGATGCACACACAGCAGAACCAGAGTTGAATGATTGATGTGGATGAAGGAAAAATGATGGCGTAAAAACTTTCCTTGCATGAGCTGGAGAAACCGATGGATGGAAAGATAGATCAAACCGTCCTTTAAAGGAACAAACTGTGTACTAGAAAGATGTGATTAGTTTGAGTGGCTATGGTGTGGTCTTGTGGAGTAATCACACAGCTTGCACTTTGTCTTCATAATCTGGATGTAAAGCAGCTGCGGGGAAGCGCCAGGATTAGTCCAACTCCCACTGGACCGATGTACGATCTGCACAGCCTCATTATTCATTAGCTTACAAAAGGAGAGTTAAGGTGCGGTCACGCTAAACTTCAAGCATGGAAAATTACTTCAAAACACGCAACAAATATGGCTGACAGGATATGAAAAACATTAAGGCATTCATTATCCTATAACTAGAACTTCGTTTATCTGTAAGTGGATATTTAACTGTGCATTAGCATTGCCCTTATTTTATAGATTACATTTGCCATCCAGCGCTCACTTAAAGATAAACTTTCAAAACATTAATAATATAATAGCACTAATGTAATGTTTAGCAAATCTTCAAATGGATATGTATTTTATACTGTACTTTATATTGTTGTGATGCATAAATTAACTTTTTAAACATATATTGACGTTTGTTTAAGTGTAGCATTTGTTTTATTTATTTAGACAAAAGAGTGTTTTAATTTGAGCCATTTATGGGTTTTCAGCCATAACATTAAAGGGGTCATATAATGCCTGTTTTGTACAAGCTAATATGATTCTTTAGGGTCTAAATTAAAAGTTTGTAATATACTTTAATTAAAAATTCTCATTGGTATTGTAAGAAAAACAGTTATTTTACCTGGTCAAAAACAGCTCTGTTTTCAGCACGGTGTTTCAGTGCATATGACTTTAAATGATAATGAGCTTTGCTGACCCCGCCTCTCTGTTCTGTGCGTACACCGTTTAAACACAATAACACAATAACCATAACGCGTTGTTCAGTATAAACGTGGGATTATGAATTATATTGAGAACGTCGTACATAGAAAACATGCCGTAATGTACCCTGAGTGTAAACCTTAGACGCATTCATTGTGAAGCGTGCAGCAAGCGATTTGCAAAGATTAATATAAATATTAATTAGGGCTGTCAGTTAAACGCGTTAGTAACGGCGTTAACGCAAACCCATTTTAACGGCGTCAAATTTTTTATCGCGCGATTAACGGTCTTTTTGGCCTAGCAAACTTTGTAGTTTTTTTCACATGCTGTTACAACAGGACGCGGCATGCGCGGCGCTGCGCTATGAAACCCATTCATTTCAATGGATTGCGCCGCGCGACGACGTTTTGTTGCTTCGTCGACCAAAGCGCAAGCGGATCTAGCTAGACCGGAAACAAAACAACAGGCGCGCCGCACACACTTGTTTGGGCGTGTAAGCCCGTCAAATAGTTGGTTAACGTTACGCTTTGAGTGGATGACGAGCGCGAGACGCCGAAATGGATGCCAATAAGATTCTGAATGGAAAGTTTACTTTTAAAAAGTTTCCAAATGGTCCCATTGACAAGACCAAAGTGATCTGTGTGTTTTGTCGTTGTGAACTGAGCTATCATCATCGCAGCGCGTCCAGTCTGAAACACCACTTGATGATGGCCAAGCACACACACACACACACACACACACACAGCTGATGCGAATTCTCCGCCCCCTCGTCAATATCAGGACCTCGTCAGTATTTCTTTCACCCTTTTATTGATGGACAGTGTTACATTGTGTGAGAGATTATTTGCTCCAAGTGAGAATGTTAGTGTGAAATTGAACACAGTATATGTCAATGTTGTTTTCAATAAAAAACATTTGCACAAAGCAAGCCGATCCACTTTTCCATGTTGAGAGCATTAAAATGAGAAAAAATAATGGGACAAAAATAAATTCAAGAGACATTTAGAATAGATAAAAATAATTGCGATTAATCGCGAGTTAACTATGACATTAATGCGATTAATCGCGATTAAATATTTTAATCGTTTGACAGCCCTAATATTAATATAAAGTTTAATAAAACGTGACACTCACTTCAGTTCTTCTGGAGGTTCAGCAGGAACACGAATATCTGGTACCGATCCTTTTTTCATGAGCAGCTTCTTAGCAAAACCAGCTTTATACTGATCCTCGTTTATAAAGCAGTCTGGTGTGTGAAATGATTCGGCAAACATGAGAGCATTGACGTTGCTCGTGGGGAATATTCCCTTCGAAAACAAACTCAGCCACTGCGCCTTCAGCGGTTCGGATTTAGGAACATTAAAATGACTGTGTTCGTTATTACACCCAAGAACAGAACACCACAATCGCTTAGACGACATTCTGCTCATAGACAGTGCTCCAGCGTATCAACAATGACCGCGCCGGTCGGTGTTGAAACGCTGCTGTCAATCAACAATCGTGGGAGGGGCTTCCGACCGTGTGACGTCACACGGTCGAGCGGCTTGATTTGAGGCAGGGGAAAACCAAGGGGGTAATCCATCCGCCGGAAACTGAAGCTTCCTCTGCGGGCCGCCATTGTAGCTGTCTATCACCTACTGTTAGCATCCCATTGACTCCCATTCATTTTGGCGTCACTTTGACAGCGAATAACTTTACATCTGAGGCATCCAAAGACTCAATTTGTCCATTATTTATTTCTTAAAGGGACACTAAGTAACTTTTTAGGTAATTTATAATCTAAAATCAATATTTTTATTCATAAATATGTCCTCAATGGTGCACAAATACCTCTGCCAATTATCTGATTTATCCTCGTAAACAAAGAATTTATTATATTTATATACATGGGACGGGTAAGTCCACGGAGGCTTCCATGTAGTTCCGCCATCTTGAAAAACTATAATAGCAGAGAGGGACAAAAAGTACTAGGCCAACGCGTTTCCACAACACGTTTTCATTCAGAGCCGGCGTGACGTGACTGAACGCAGCAGAAGCGGAGGAGCAGAGCAGTGAGAGGCGCTTGTCACTGCCCCGGCAAGTTTAAAATGCTGCGTTGCAAATCCTCGTCGCCAGAAAAGTCCAAAATAGATCGTAAAAGGAAACGTGACCGGAGATTACAAAAAACACAAGTTAATGTCGGGATAGCTTTTTCCAGGTGGATAGAGCTAATGCAGGAGAAAGATTTCAAAAGAGACGCTGAAGTCCTGCTTTCTTCTCGACAGGCAAGTCAATGTTTCAGTCTTAATTACAAGCTTTTTTCATTGTTTGGTTGTGTACTTTATTTTATAGACAGATGAACATGTATAGTTAAAAGTTGATGATGATATCTAACAATGCACGTAGGCTACTTCAGAAAATATAACGAATAAAGAAGGCATAACTACTAACTAATTACAATAGTTCATGTTTTTGACACTCATTATTTCATACTGTAACATTCGTTTGTTCGTTGTGTCAATTTGAAGTTTGTTTGAAATAACAAACCTGTTCACCCGAAGGAAAACTCGACGAAGTGCTATTAGAAGACATCCCGTCATAGCTTTTTGGTACATAACGGCTACCGTAGATGCAACACGCATTTGAAAACGCGAGGCGCTGGAGAGCACAATTCGTTTGAATGCAAAATACAATTTCACCACTAGATGGGAGTAATTCTTACTTAGTGTCCCTTTAAGAAACGGGACAATGGATAAAAGGCTCCATTACTTTGTATCTTGCGTTATGGCCCCGTAGAAGCCGTTTTTGTAAAAATAGGCTAACGATTGCGTCATAACACGCAACGCTCTGTCGCACAGTAGAGAAATTACCGTATAGACAGAAGTAGAAGCTCGTAGGCAATCGTTTACTGTCTATGAGGCAATCGGGTGGACATGGAGACATAAAGTCAAGGGAGAAGCCCATAGATAGAGAGTTCATAAAAGCAACGGGACAAAATATTTCAACAATAGATTTGTTTCAGATTTCAATTCAGATTTGTCTCGGCACAGCTACTAGAAGGTCAGAACGGTTGCTCACGTGACATATACGTCGTCAAGCTCAGTTTGAGCCTGCGCAGTGCGCTTGGCTATCAGGAGTGAGTGCTTTTATGGGCTTCAACTTTCTCCATTGAAATCTATGGGGTCGCTGTGTCCATTTCTTTTACTGTTTATGGGGAAAACATATAAGGAGATAAAAAAAAAAACACTGGATGGATTTTTATCATTTTATGATGGTTGTGTACAGGCACTGCCAACACACATTTCAGTACAATCAACTTGTAAAAGTGCATGTACCATTATATGACCCCTTTAAAACAAATCTCCAAATGAATATCAGTTCTTCATACAATAGAATGTTACAATGCTTAAACTCACTTGTAGCACTTTCAAGGAAAAAAAAAATGTTTTTAGTTTTTTTTATTTCTTTTCATTTAGACAAAATGGAAATTTTAACATCGGCCATTCATCAGTTATCAGTCATAATATTGACCAGAAATGTAATATTGACTCATTCCCAATTAAAACATATTACTATACAGTATATCTAATATGTTATCTGTGACATTTAGGTAATTTTTTCGCTATATGAATTTGCACGTCAGAATTAACAAACTCAGCAAAAGATGAATATTCTATCCTTGCATTTCTTCTCTTTGGCATTTGCATATGTATAAACGGAAGCCAATGGAGCACTTAGTGTGTCCAAACCTTAAGGCTGAGTCCAATTTGCATTCTATCCATCCTAAATAAAAGTCCTAAAAGTATGCAAGACTATTATATCTCGATACTGACAGACTATTTACTCACAAGTATGCGTTTTCCCTAGCCTGGATGCCAGCCGAACTTAGCCCCGCCCACAACATTTGAGGATGGGAAGTTCGGCCTGGACTTGATCCGTTGTGAAGCAACGGATCCTGAACCAAAGCTGTTCGGACCAAACAAAATTGTCAGGGTGGGCTTTATACGATGATGGACAGATGATCAACAGTACCGTAATCATCCACGTCACCAAAGAGCGCTTGGGTTGAGTTCGTTTACAACAAAGATGGCCGCCGCTGGAGAACTGAGATGTGTAGATTCAGCCATCGTGTCTGTTATAGAAGATCTAGACAGCGCATTCGTTTTAAAAGAGGAACAGAGAACCCCAATCAAGGCATTTGTCGATCGGAAAGATGTTTTTGCCCTCCTTCCTACGAGATTCGGTCGATCCAATTGAGTTCAGAGGCATTTTCTTTCCTGGTTCGGTTGAAACACGGCCCATAATCACAGCCCAATGGAGCATCATCAGACTCACATTCTGACTAGAGTCTGAGTATGACGACGTCAGGCGTTTCCCATTAAAGTAAGGACCTTTTGTATGTAATATAATATCCTTTAGTGTCCTGTTTGGAGCACTTGACAATGTGGTATCAAAGAAATGTACAGAATTTGGAGCATAAATGCCATACATCTAAAAGATGGCTTTAGTTCTGGCTTTAGCATAACCACAGACGCCTGTGTGTTGAGTGATGGCCCAGAAGAATAAGCGAGAAGGAGACCACCTGTTTTTTTCCACTGCCTTTAATTGAATAACAATGCAATCAGGATCCATTTATGGCGAGCAATTAGACCCTGACTTGTATGCGGTGAACACTGGTCATGTGATGAGATCTCGTTACTGGAGTCATGTTTCCGCAAGACTCCGTGTCTGTGTAATTTTCGGAGATGTCGTACGCCTCATGCTGTCGGCAGAGAGAAGACACTGGTCATTGTAGAAGTTTACACTCTGAGATCTCGCTGTCCCCTCAGTGCCCTCTATCAAGATGCTAATGAGTGAACATTCAACGGCGTGCACCAATCACACCGCGATAGGCTGATGAAGTCATTACAGACGTGTGGCTGTGGAAGTGGGCCACTGTGATTGGCTGACTATAATTGACAGTTCTGGTTAGTTATTAACTAAAATATCACGTCGGTGGCCATTTACAACACTGAGATTTATACAAGGACATGACGACAAGGACGGATTGCTACTGAATGTAAGCGGGGGGGGTATGGAGATGTATGAAAAGATACATACTAATAAGTGTGAATTAAACTTACAAAGAGTGGCATTGTCACTGTAATAGAAGAATGTTTAAATTCTTAAGGTGCAGTCACAATAGATTTCAAGCATTATTTCACAGCCTCCTATTAATACAAAATGAATAAATTGAAAATATATTAAATTTTTTTATTAAATAATAAAAGTAATACAATGAAATCATAAAAAACAATAAACTTAAATTAAAAATGAAATGAAATGAAATGAAATTGAAATGAAATTGAAATTTAACAATGACATGAAATGACATAAAATTAAATTAAATATGTCCATTGCAGGTATTATTATGTCAAGCATACCAATAATTAAACTTGTACTGAATATTAGTGATTGGGCATGTACAATATTTTTTAGGATGATAATTGTGGTAATTGTTATTATTATTATTATTATTATTATTATTATTAAATCTATCCCTTTATCATGAATCCAATACTGAAACTCATCATAGTATTTTTTTTTTTTGGCTTGACATTCATTTTATATACCAGCATCAAATTAGGTCTGAAAAGGTTGTGCGTTTTTATAGCTGATAAAAAGCTCTCAGAAAATCCCTTTATAGTCGTCATCTACAGCATTTGAACACTTTTCTCATTTATTTGCACCTTCCTTTTTTCATTTTGTGATTCTTACAACAGCTGACCTTGGATGTTGTGAATGACCCATGATATGGATGAGCTTTTAGTCAGATTGGGTGAAGCAGATTAGATGAATTGAGTTGGCCGGATTGAGGTTTTCCTATAGCAATAAAGTTCCCTAATTTATTCAGCGCCATGCCCCGTGTCCCCTTTGTCCTTGTTTAGCAGTGTCCCATTCCATGTCGCTTTGCTTTCATTATTTAACTGGAGAACATACACTAGTAATAGAGAGTCCCACAGACCCACTCAAAAGAGTGCCATACTGTCAATACATCCTTGAGGAATGATGAAAACACCTTGAGGGAAACTTGTCAAGGTATGAAAGAGAGTTGAAGGATGCAGAGGACACAACTGGATTATTCAGAACAAAACTGCAAAGAAATGTTCATAAAGGGTGTAAAAGATAAAAAAAAACATGGTCTATGGAATGAGTTGGCAAGAATAAAACAAATTCATGGTAGACAATGTATTTTTATTTTTGTTGAGCTTTACCTTCTGTCTCTGCCACTGAAAGGCACCACGTGGATTCCCAGGGGCCCGCCGCCATTGGACACCTCAACCGGCTTTAACATTTCACTGGGGACATTGAGAAATGAGGGGGATGTGAGGAGAAACAAAACCCAAGAAAAGTAGTAAACAAAGAAAAGGCAATACATAAAAAGTTTAGAAGATGACAGAGCGGCTATGAGTAGCGACGAGCTGAAGGAAGCTAACGCTAGTCTAGATCCAGCCCAGTATGAGTCCATCTATAACTCCAGGGGCCATTACGACACACGGGTCAATGGAGGAACCAAACAGACACTTCAATTAAGTGATTAGGATCAGATTGAGGCCTGCAGTGGGCTAGTTCTGGCTTTATTAAAAGTCAGGGAGAACACTACACCTGTGAGAGAAAAAACATATTGCAAGAATACATGGGATAAGGAGAGGACAACAACAAAAATGACGAAGTGCTGCATTCTTTTCCAGACAGTTTAAGGCTGATTCACCCAAAATAATATATTTTAGAACACAAGTCAGGGTTATTACAATGAACTAAAACTAAAAGCGATTTGATACTTGAAATACAGTTTTACGGAATTGAACTTTTCCATGCTTCTTGCGCTTGAACAGACATATTCAAACAAAATTATTGGCGAGTTTCTTTGTAAACATAGTCAGTTATGTCTCGTGTAAATGTAAACAGTTGAGAAGTAAAATGCATGTGTATCAATATATTGGATCCATGCATTCACTCTTAAAGTGACAGTAGCCTAATATTCCTGCTGCTATCTGTGTTTTTAATGTTAATCAAACAACAAAAGAAAGAGAACAATCACTCACTGCACTTGACTGGATAACTTATGTAGTTTTAAGAGCAGGAATAAGAAACATAAGTGGAAAAATATTGATGGTTTCTGAGCAAGTTTACCCTAAACACACCCTCCATCTGCCACTGGTCAGTAAAAAAGAAAGCCCCGCCCCCAAACTCATGCCATTGGTTGAGCCGCTACTAAGTTGGGCAGGTTGAATTCTCAAAAGCCTTTCACTTTTACACTTTTTAAATCAACCTATAAATATGTTAATTAGTTTTCTAATATTAAGCTGTATATGAAATATATAAAATACACTTGATTGCTAGATTTCAATTTTAAGATGACTTTGAATATACTATATGCATTGCATTGTGTGGACTTTTTGTTGCTTGACAGCCAATGGTAAATAGATTTTCATTGCATAGAAAAGCGCAGTCTGGACATTTGTCTAGGTATCTCATTTGTGTTGGATAGTATTTATTTTAAAATCTATTTCTTAAAGATATATATGTTGTTGTTTTTTTTGGAAACACAAAGGAGGTTCTAAGAAAGACAGACAGCGGATCAATTCACGAATTCCTGTGACGACTTACTCGAGTGAAGCGGATTCAACACAGGAATCTGCCCGTCCCACCGGTTCTATCCTTCCGTTCTTCCCGCTGTCTGTTCTCTCCTCGTCTTCTTCTTCTTCTTCCTGTGGGGTACCAGAGAAAAAACACTGTGTCAATGGTTCTACCGTACATCTCACATAAACCTCCCAGTCTCTGTCTCCCTCTCTTGCTCTAATCTAATAGAGTGACCATAATGGCTGCTGTTTTAAATCAGGGTGACAGAGAACGGCCCTGGCGCAGTCGTGATATCAGAGCGTGCCTTTGAAAAGATGCCTGTAATCGATTATTCATATTCAATCAATCAGTCTGGGCTCGGCCGCTCAGGTCTGCTGCTAATCGGATAAGGGAAGAGTTGAGTGGATCCTCATTTGTTTCTTTCACTATCCTTATCTAATTTACATCTCTCTGTCTTTCTATTTCTCAACCTCTTGACACATCTGATATGTGCAGATGTCATTTACAATTCTTCAAAAAATGTATAACAACAAGGCCTTGTCAAATAATGGAGGCAGGATTGAAGTCAGGATATCCCATCAAACATATTGACAGGATGACCACAAAAAGCATTTCAGCTGCAATCATTGAAATGTTTCGTCAAGCCTAATGGGAAACAAAGGCCTTCTTTACATTCGGCACTGACGCGCATTTCAAATCCGAATATTCTTTATTTATTCTCAGCTGGACTGAATTTACAGCTTGCCTTTCAATGAGTCTCTAAAGTCAGATGCAATCACACTTATGGACACAAAAAAGAACATTTCTCTTGCACATTAAATCAGGAGATAACCAAAATGGATGTCATTTGAAATAAACGAATGAACGAACGAACGGTTTTATGATTTGTCAGATAAAATAATAATAAAAAACAAGTTGTATGGTCTAATGATTTTACACACTCCATCGACATTCCCACAGTGAATAATCCTAATACAAATAAAAAGTGAATAAAAACAAAACTACGAGAAAATAAAAAATGATATGATAAATAAGTTATGACAACATATATGTTTACATTGCTTTAACTCAATTTTCAAATTTTTACAAGTTATACAAGATTAAACATATTTTTTAAGTCAGTTTAATGTATTTTAAGATGAGACGACTTAAACATCCAAAGTTGATTGTACTTAAAAATGTAAGGCAGCAACTTTTTTTTTTACAGTGGGAGGTTTTGCAAGAGAAAGGAAAGAAGTGATAATCCATGAGATATTTACAAGTTCATGAAAAAAAGTGCCTAAAACAAAAAAGAAAATGAACAAGACAACATGTACACTCATTCCCGCTATTGCGTCCTTTATGTCTGAGAATGCATGTCAATGCAAGTGAAAAAACTCCTCAATCGAGTTTAGCAACAGAATATATTCCACACATTAATTCCACTCGAACCCTTGACTGTGGATCATTTCCAAAGCCAAGTGAGTGTCTAGACACGGGGCGAGATTCTGCAATGGTTTGTTAGCCACGGATATTAATATTCCAGTGGTCTCACCCTTAACCTTCCCCTCTCACCAAAATGTCAAGCACATCTAAATAAGCGCTTCTCCGTCTTTATATGGAAATGCATTCAGACAGTCACCCTCCACCACACGCATCCGCCAGTCTGAAGAGGATGACTGGAGTCCTATTCTCCTCTGTCTGTATCTTTTTATTGTTGTAGAGGTTAAAGAATGAGTAGAGGTCATGAAAATGTTATTAGCAAACCTCTAAAAAAGCAGCGCCAGGTCTGTTACCTTATTCTAGTGAAAATGAGTCAATTGCCTCTCCAAACACAGTCGATTGTCTGTGGTTTAGCAATTTGCAGCCCAATGACAGAAACGGCTGGACTTTTGCCTTTGTATCTCTGTGCTGGGTTGGAAGAAATCCTAATTACACTGATCCGGAGTATTCAATCAAAGCCTGTCACCCACGGCACTAAATTAAGAATTATTGCATCAATTTGGGTCATAATTTCAAATTTACAGGTATATACGTCTCACTGATTTTCAATCTTGATATCTGATATTTGAAGCATGATGATAGAAAAGTCTGGATTGAAATGCAGAAAATGTATAAGACAATATTTACATGACAATATGTAACAAAACAATAAGTAAATACAATATTTACAGTATTTCCTCAAAAAGGAAAAAACACAGGGATATTAGAAAAGCAGAATGAGTTCATCTCTGTCAAGAAAATATTCAAAATAAAATTTCACCCCAAAATAAAAACTGCATGCTAAAAAGATCTATTTTCATTGTGATATTATTTTCCTCCCAATTTCATTGTAAATGCATTGTTAAAAAAATCTCATTAAATGTTGATTGAACGATGACATTTAATTGATATATATGATTTAAATGGAATGTGTGTGTATATACTGTATATACAGATGGAATAGCTTAAAGTATCTTTGAATATTAAATGCCATGATTATTTTAGGTTGTCCTTAAGTAAATAAACGTTTGATTTTTTTTTTTTTTTGGAGGGGGGAGGGGGGGTTCTGTCTTATGTTTAGGGCACAAAGTTGGTGAGGACTGCTACTGATGTTCCCTCAAGTAGGTACATGACGTCCTTGTTAACTCTCATAACACAAGCTGCTCACATTAGCAGGAAAAAAAAGGAAAGGTAATAAAGAACTGCATTGAGTAGTTGGAGTAGAGAAAGTGTCATGTGACATGAATGCAGCTGTGCTTGAGTGTCTCTATTCAGCTGTGAATTCTGCTTTCTGCCGCCTGAGAATGAGCTTATTAGCAATAAGAGATCAATTTGAGCAGGGACGTGCGTCACATTGGACCATGAGAGCCGGTCCAGGCGTTTGTGGACAGGAGAGAACGGTTCCTGTCACAAAGTCACTCGCACAGAACACAAAGTGTCGCTTCGCCTGGTAGCGGCAGTAATGACAGACACAGGAGCCGAGGCTGGATGCCAGAAGCTCATTGTCCGGTTCTGTACACCTGCCAGATGAATAAGCTCCGATGAAAAACTCCTGCATCAGCCCGCCACAGGGGGAGAAGGTGATTTCATGGGCGTCCCAAAGGCGAAGATCCCCATCAGCTTTAAGGGATGAATCCACTGCTGTCATTTGGGTGCTTAAGGCGTCTGCTGATATGTGGCGACTAAAAATAAGTGTGTTTGTGTGTGTTCGTGAGCTTGGGTGAAGGCCAGAAGCCACTCAGTGCAGCAGTTACAGGAAGCCAGAGGTTACAAAGCTGGCCATTAGACAGACAGTGCATTATATTATTGTTCCTGGCAGATGCAGGAGGTCGGTCACATTGAGAAACTGCTAGCTTGTGAGGAGCTGAAAGGAGTACTTTTTCCAAACTTGAACTATTCACCTTATTTTTAACGTTTCTAACTGTTTTAGCTATAAACACTGCATTATGCTGAATGAAATTGAAACTGGTATTAATATTATCATGTTCATTTAATGTATTATTATATATATAAACACACTGCTTTGTAGCGCAAATTGTTTTACTGCTTACTGCACTTTGTTATTCTTCTATTTATTTGCCTATAGCACCTAATGAATCAAGAGTCTCGCACATTCCATTCATGGTTGATAACCAGTATGTTTGGATGAAATCCAAACAGAGCCCTGCATGATCTTATCGAAGCCTTGCTGCAGGGCTTGAAGGTCACGTCTGTGGAGAGAACCAGTGTTTGACCTCCAGAGCAACCAGAGGAAATCAGGACGTTTTGCAGTTGACAGTGGTGTAACATGACAGTTAGTGACAGAGGCAGATCTTTCCCCTCCAGCACTGGGTCAAGTTTACCCACAAAGATCGCAATAGCTTTTAATTATTCTTATTTATTTTGATTATTTTAATTTCTTCTATGTAAAGCACTTGAATTACCATTGTGTATGAAATGTGCTATATAAATACACTTGCCTTGCCTTGCCTAGGTAAAGTAAGCATGCAGTTGCAATAGTCTTCCTTATTGCGATGTATTTTCATGTTAAATAGCTTCCGGAACAAGAACAAATGTAAGGCCGGGCTTGATTGTGTCTGTGAGGAACTGATTGGATGGTTGTGGTTTGCTATTGGTGGATCTCATGTGAGTGACAGGTTGCCCCCAGGTATTCTGATTCAAGATTACGAGGAAAATGAATTTAAAAAAAAAATAATGATGTGTGCAGATACATTTTTTTTATATAAATACAACAATTTTGCCTAAAAAAATAAGAATGGGAAATTTTTATTTCATGGCGATTTTAATAACACAACGCAGTTTGTCTGATGCATACAGAACACAACAACATCAAGCACTAGCAGAAAAACAGCAGGTTCAATCTGATTTTTTCTCAAACTTCTTGAAGTCAGAGTGTGTTAATTCATGTGGAAAAACAAAATTTATTTACAAGGGAAAACAATAAGGACCTTACTGGAAGAAAGAAAAAAAGGCTAAATTAGCTGAAACTGGTTTGCTAGTCTTGGTTGGTTTAAGCTGGTTTTCAGCTGGTTTACCAGAACTTGTCACTGATTGTGGCTACATTTTTAAAGTGAGTGGCATGAAAATTTCATTGGAGGCATCATTGTCACCCCGCTAGCAGCCATATCACCCAGTAGCCCAAGACTGGTTGCCCACTGAAGCTAAGCAGGGCTGAGCCGGGTTAGTACCTGGATGGGAGACCTGGAAGAGGTGTTAGTGAGGCCAGCAGGGGGCGCTCACCCTGTGGTCTGTGTGGGTCCTAACACCCCAGTGTAGTAACGGGGACACTATACTGTAACAAGCACCAGATGAGACGTTAAACCGAGGTCCTAACTCTCTGTGGTCATTAAAAATCCCATGGCACTTCTCGTAAAGAATAGGGGTGTAACCCCGGTGGCATCCAATGGCCCTTGCCAATGTAAGGCCTCCTAATAATCCCCATCCATTGAATTGGCTCCATCACTCTCTTTCCTCTCCACCATAGCTCCACTATACCTCATCCAAGTGGATGCTGCACACTGGTGGTGGTTGAGATGAGACCCCAACATGATTGTAAAGCGCTTTGGGTGTACAGTAGTACATACTGTATGAAAGCGCTATATAAATACATCATTCAATCATTTATTCATTCATTTAGTGGCAATTAAGCAAAAGAGTCAAGTGTAGAACTATCTTAGTTTCTGTGTTCTGTCTGAGAAATAATCAGTAGGCTAAAAATAAGCTGTAAAGTGGACTGGACTCTACGCTGACAGTCGAAAACATGGCTATGTGAGACTACAAAAACAAAGACACGTATTTTCCATTCTCCTCACTAATTGTGGGCGATATCTTAAAATCTATATACAAACATACAGCTCTGCATTTTTATCTAAAGGACTATATTCCTGTCCAATGTAAAGTCCGGGAAAAGTGCCGTAAAGAAAATATAAGGAAGTGAGCAATTTGTTCAAACAATAATTGTCCAAATATTTACAACCTCTAATAATATTGACCTCAGTCCAGTTCCTGACTACGTACAAAAGTTGGTAATTAACTCCAGTAAAACACACCCCAAAAACAACACAGAAAAAGCCAACCATAATAAATTAGAGTAGTATGAGAAACACTACGGCTGTACAAAAGTGATTGGGTCTGGTTGGTGGAACTGGTGACCCTTATATGACGCTGATAGGGTCGGTAGATGATACACAACTGGAACCCACTGAACATTCAAGACGAAAAAGAAATAGATGCTGTACTCAAACGGAGATGAAAGGCCTTCTGTAGGCGCCACAATGTGCCATTATAGTATGTCTGTCCTCAGAGGCAACTCCTATTACCTCAATTAGACTGATTTAATTGAACGTGACTTGGGTTTTTCACATCCTTCTCTCAAACACAGGGTCATTTCATCCCACCGCTAAACAAAATCTCCATTACAACAGTCAATGGATCACACTACTCATCATTTCCAAGATGCTTATTCGTATTTGTGTTGGGGGAATTAATGCTAAAAGGACCTAAATGATGACTTAAAGTCATTACCGGACATAAAGCTGACCCACTACAGTAATCTACTTATACGAACACTATCCCACTGTGGTTGGTTTGTGCCACTGTTTATTTGGAGTGTCAAATGAAAAAATATAGCCCATTTGGTATAGACATTTCATACACTTATCATGTCACAGGGGATATTAACAGGCGACTGTAAAATCCATTAATGCACGCCCATAATCAGGCCTCGTAATATGTCTGTCATCTTGTGCATTGATTAAATCTTAGATTAACTTATTTTTCATCAGAGAATGTCTCTTGTCCTCAACACGGATAAAAGAATCGACCCATCAATACAAACAAACATCAACAAAGCCACAAAGAGATGCTATAATTGCAAATCTTTATTTCGTATTGTTTTCAAGAAAAGTTGACTGAAGTTGTTCACTAGTTGACTGAATTTAATTGATTTTTACCCCTAAGAACTGTTACATGGTACAGTGAAAATACCAGACATCATTGCATTGTATGATTACCATTCATATATTGTAGTACTTACATGGTACTCCAATGACGTTCAAATAATATGATGGTTTTACCAACAAAAAAAACATGGTGTTACCATGGCCAAATAACTAAATACCATGGTCCTTTTTTTTAAGTGACAACAGTGTGATACTTTTCAAAAACATCACCCTCTGTAATATGACATATATATCAGCTGCAACATTTCTACAGCGATTATTATGTGTCTCCTGTGGAAATTCGGCTCAGCTGTTTGGCGAGAACTGAGAGCTGTGTCGGTGTGTTGTCAGTTTGTTGGGCTCATGAGTGTGCCTTTGGTAAGTGGGGTGGTAATATTTCCAAGTTTTAAACTCATGCTCAGACACTTTCATATTCTCCTGTAATGGTACCTGTGGGTGAAAATGAGACTTCAAAGAGAGCCGTACTTGTTCTGGAGCAGTAAGGAGTGAGTCAGCTTATCTAGCACTTTTTATTTCAGACAAAACAAGCTCAGCACTTGAAATATGATGTGTTCCCCAATTATTTGTTTTAATTTATTGATTTTTCTGTTTTCAGCGGTTTTGAATATTACTGAAGGCCCCTAAAGAGCTTGCATTGTGTTTAGTATGTTAAGAAGAAAATAAAATGAAGCTAAGCAAAACATATAACCAACCAAGCCGAGCCAAGCCATACCAAACCACAACCCAACCTAACCAAACCAAAACCAGCCCAGCCCAGCCCAGCCCCAAAAATAAAAACCAACCTAACCCAACCAAACCCAACCCAACCCAACCTAACCCAACCAAAACAAACCAAACCAAGCCAAACCAAACCAAACCAAACCAAACCCAACCAAATCAAACCAAAGCCAGCCCAAACCACAACCCAACCTAACCAAACCCAAACAAATCAAACCAAAGTCAGCCTAGCCCAACCAAACCCAATCCAACCAAACCAAACCAAAACAAACCTAACCTAACCTAACCTAACCTAACTAAATCAAATCAAATCAAATCAAACCAAACCAAACCAAACCAAACCAAACCCCAGCCCAGCCCAAGCAAACCTAACCCAACCCAACCCAACCACATCAAAACAAACTAAAACCAACCAAACTAAATCAAACCAAACCAAACAAAACATGAGCAATAGAAATAGTGCTGCTTGATTTAGCAAATAATTCTCATAAATATGCTCATAAACTAGGCAGGCAGCAGTTGAAACATGGCTTCCTGTAATCCAATGAGCAACGTCTTATTTCTGCCAGTGTATTTCAACTCTTATTTTCCCTCGTTTAAATCAACAAAGACATCAGCCACTTTAAACCTGTCTTCCCTTTGTTTTTTTTAAGACACAGCTAATGGTGTATAAAAGTTTGGCTCGGCCATGGATTACTTTGAGCAAATTAAAGCCAAACAGGTTCTTAATGCTATTAAGTAAATGAAATCAGATACGTGCGCTAATTCACATTTGTCTAGATCAAGGAGAGAAGTTAGCGAGAGTGACCTGCAGTGAGACACGGGACAAAATGTCGATGTCCCTCTCTCTCTTTCTCTCGTTCAGTCAACGAAATGCATCTGTACCAAATACATCATCTGTCAGTTGTGATTTCATACACGCACAGGCATATCTATCAATGCCACAGCACGCTTCGGTGGGGCTGCAGTATAGTTAAATTGCACTTTTATTAAATTAGGTCAGCTAATTATGAGGGTTTAAATCAATCATATAGTCAATAATAAAACCTAAAGCAGGCAGTGGCTTTAACTGGCATGCCTTCATCAATAACCAGAGGCAGGAATACTTTCTCATATCCCACACAGAGCTTTAAGGGCGCATGAATTATCGAAAATCGAGTTATCACTGCCTGCCTTTGTCTGGGGCCACTTTTGAAGTGATTTGCTGGTTCAGCCGGAGTTTTTCTCTTTGTAAGAATGTCCGACGACATAGTGCCAACAATATCACAAGACCATAAGCAAAACCCCAATATTCAGCTGAGTGGTTGATTGATATTGGTTTGTCCATGTGCAGTTTCTCAATGGCCAATTTATTAAATATAACATGTGGTCACATACATTGTCGTTCATGTCTCCCTGCAATAGTATTGTTTCTTAAGAATCTTTTCCCCATCCAGAACATTTTATTAATTTTCAAAGAAATAATACCATGGTACAGCAAAACTGAACCCACGTGACTGGAAAAGCTAGATTGAAGCACATTTCCCTGATATAGAAAAAGCCAGCTAACTCTGAACCGCCTTGAGCTGAACATCTTGCACACTCATGACTGCTTTTCCATGATTAATCATAATTTAGAGGTGATTAAGAGGGAGGATCGTCCCTCTAACTCCGTGTGGAGCTATTAATCTGGCTCTAAGCCATGAAGGTCACTGAGCATATGTGTGATTACAAAAAGCAACAAAAACCTGAGATCATAAAGACATTAGCAGAGATCGGTGGATAAAGTGGAAACAGAATGGCAATTTCATGAGAACTCCAGAGGATCATTTCTGGATATGCTGAAACACATCAGTTATTTTTAAAGAGGTGTATAACACCTGGAGAGAGCTGTCCATTAGTATTCACATTTATCTCAATGGTGATTTAAAACCAGCCATCTGTACCCATGGGTGCTCAGTTCTGCAGCCAGGATCCTTTAAACTGTAATTGCCATATGACTGATCACTCTGAAGCTGCAGGGAAATGACATCATGACACCACTGTGATTGGCTGACGGCACCACAATAACACACACAGTCCTAAACACTTCACAGGTGCCTGTCCAGAACCGCAATGTGAAATTTAACAGACAATATATATATTTTATAAATATAAAGTCCAATTAACACTTACAAATTCATCGGAATTGGGAGTAGAAAAGCAGCCGGGTGTGTGTGTGTGTGTGTGTGTGTGTGTGTGTGTGTGTGTCATTGTGTGTGTGTGTGTGTGTGTGTGTCATTGTGTGTGTGTGTGTGTGTGTCATTGTGTGTGTGTGTGTGTGTGTGTGTGTCATTGTGTGTGTGTGTGTGTGTGTGTGTGTCATTGTGTGTGTGTGTGTGTGTGTGTGTGTGTGTGTGTGTGTGTGTGTGTGTGTGTGTGTGTGTGTGTGCGTGTGTGTGCGTGTGTGTGCGTGTGTGTGTGTGTGTGTGTGTGTGTGTGTGTGTGCGTGTGTGTGTGCGCGTGTGTGTGTGTGTGCGCGTGTGTGTGTGTGCGTGTGTGTGTGTGTGTGTGTGTGTGTGCGTGTGTGTGTGTACTGGGACAGGTTATTTGATGGGAGTGTGTGTGTTCTTGTACTTACGACATTGTGAGGACCAGCGTGAGTTTTTAACCAACAGAGTGAGGACATTTTTGGAAAGTGAGGACATTTTGGCCGGTCCTCACTTTGTCACCTGTTAAATCACCTCTAAATGCCTTCTAGAAGCTTCTCACGGCTTCCCACAGAAAGTCCTCAGTTTGGGCCAATGTTGAGAATTTAACTCGGAATTTCACACACTTTTACACTCTTACTCCACCTATGGGCCAACATCGGTACTGCGACAGACTGAGATTTTAATGCAATTGGATTCTGACCAATCAGAGCGCATGAAGCCACTATGAGAGCGGGACTTGATGATCGGACCAATCAGAGGCCATCACGTCTTCAACAAAGATGGCGGGGGCAAAAACAATCATTATTATGAATGAATTGACAGATAATCCACATTCAATTATAGATAAATTACCAATAATTATTATTTAAATAAAAATAGACTAATTTGCCCTGAGCAGCAGGAGCTCTCACGATGTATATGAACATGTTATTAAACTTTAATCCTCGCAGTTTTGCTCTCGCATCGGAGTCTGCTCTGTGTAACGTTATGTGTGTGAAGATCGCGCTGCTGCGCGTCACCGAGACTGTACAGCACGTACAGTAACTTACATAGGAGTTTATTAATCATGTAGGAACGAGTTTTAGGCGGGGAAGGGACAGACACATTACATAATGTGAATTTAAAAAGCACATATATCCTTCAATCAATGTTTAAACAAAAAGGAACAAATGTTTAAATCTGTCAATATGGGTGTGATGGTTTATTCATCCGAGTTTGTTTAATAAAAACACACAAGCCACCAACAGATGTGAAAACATGCTAAATCGCTTGCTTTTATGAGTGATTTTATTAGTTTTAAGTGTTTTCTCCTACTTTGCGTTCTGCCGTTTCCTCTCATAATATCAGCTGATTTCCCTGAGCGGCCGCTGATCCCCCCACCCCCACCCCGAGCGCGAGTCCGTTACCACAGCAACACAATCACTACAGCAAACAAGAAAACATTTATATTATATTATTTTATATAGAGGAGAGCTGTTACAGGAAACATTCTCTTTATAGTATATATTATATTATATTGTATTATTTTATATTATATTATACTATATAGAGGAGAGCAGTTACAGCAAACAAGACAAGTTTATTTATATAGCACATTTGATACACAATGTTAATTCAAAGTGCTTTACATAGAAGAAATAAAAATAATCAAAATAAATAAGAATAATTAAAACAGTTTAGAATAAAAATAAATAAATAATCAACAGAAATGAGAGTAATTAAAACTTTTTTAAAAATAGAATAAAGTACAGTAAAAACAGTCGGACGAACAGTGGCACAGTGCTCATTCAGTAAATGCACAGCTAAACAGAAGTGTTTTGAGTCTGGATTTGAATGTGACTGTAGGAGCACATCTGATCTCCTCTGGAAGCTGTTCCAGCGTAATAGCTAAAGCAGACTCTCCGTGCTTAGAGTGAACTATTGGTGTTTCTAGCTGATGTGATCCTAATGATCTGAGTGATCTGTTGGGTTTATATTCAGTGAGCATATCTGCAATATATTGAGGTCCTAGCCCATTGAATGATTTATATACCAGTAATAATACTTTAAAATCAATCCTAAATGTAACTGGGAGCCAGTGTAAAGACCTGAGGACTGGTGTGATGTGTTCATATGTTCTGGTTCTGCTCAGCGTTCTGTATGAGCTGCAACTGTCTTATGGTGTTTTTAGGAAGGCCAGTGAGGAGTCCATTACAGTAATCCACCCTGCTGGTGATGAAAGCATGCACAAGTTTCTCTAAGTCTTGATTGGAAACAAAGCATCTAACTCTTGCAATATTTTTCAGATGATAGTATGCTGATTTAGTTATTGCTTTGACATGACTACTGAAACTAAGGTCTGACTCTAGAGACACACCAAGATTCCTGACTTGATTTTTAGTTGTTAGACCCCTAGCGTCAAGGTATGCATTTACCTTGAGAACTTCATCTTTGTTGCCAAATGCAATGACTTCAGTTTTGTCTTTGTTTAACTGAAGAAAGTTTTGGCACATCCAACTGTTTACTTCATCAATGCATTGGCACAGGGAGTCAATGGGGCTGTAGTCGTTAGGCGATAGGGCTAAGTAGAGCTGTGTGTCGTCTGCATAGCTGTGGTAAGAGATGCGGTTCTTTCTCATTATTTGGCTCATTGGGAGCATATACAGGTTGAATAGAAGTGGTGCAAGAATTCTCATAAACAAACATTCTCATATTATATTATATAGAGGAAAGCAGTTACAGCAAACACTCTAATTATATTATATTATTATATAAATTTTATTGGGGTTTTTTCAGTCGCTTTGGTGCATTTCTCAGATCACAACTAAAATTTTTGTTCAACCTCCACATCATCTAGTCACTTGTGCACATCATAAAAGCAGACTATCATTCTTTTGAATAAATTGTAAATGCTTTGGTACATTCATCCAATTGATGTACAAGTGTCTGCTGTTTCTTAGGGTGTACTCACACTAGGCACGGTTGCCATGAACCGGGCCCGAGTACGATTGTCCCCCCTCCCCACTCCTCCTCTGGCCTGCACTCACATAGGGTTTCAGCATTCGTGCCGGAGCACGCTTACGTCATTATGGTGCGACGGTTTGGGGATAAACAAGAAGAGCGGCGCTCTCTGAAGGAGAGCAATCGCTCTGTTTTCTTTGTGGATAATTTTGTGTTGTTTGGTCCACGGTGATCCACAGCCCTCTCACAGCCTGTTGTTAAACAGATGTGTCGCCTTAGTGGCGTGAAAATTTTCACGTAATCGTGCTGCTCGTATGAGGAGGTTTGCAAGGTACCAGCTGAAGTGCAGAACCATGACGTCACGCGTCCTGTTCCGTGCTCCAGCACGGTTAGCGCTCACACTGCATGCGAACCGCGCCCGAGTCCAACTGAACCGTGCTCTGGCCCACCTCTTCCAAGCGGGCCAGGGCCGGCTAATCGAGCCGCGCCCGGGCACGTTTCGGAGCACTCACACTAGTCAAACGAACCGCGCTTTGGTGGTCAAACGCACTCGGGCACGGTTCAAACTGGCTAGTGTGAGTACACCCTTACATTATCAATTGCTTATGTCATGTTGATCAAAATGTAGCCTATTATACTGGTTCTCTGTTGAATAGTCTTTACACCTCAAAACATATAGGCATTAAATGCAGAATGGTTGAACTACTGGTAGTTGTCATAAACTGTCAAACATATTTTCTATACAATTCTATTATACTTTTTTTGTCCAGAATTGTTGAATTGCAGATGTGAATTCTGAATTTCACGAATGAAGGGGAATGTAAAGCATTAGAATCAATCAATGATGTGTTCTCTAGAATTGCTCAGAGTGCATCTCATGAAGCTTCCTCTGACAGAGCACAACACACACACACACACACTCTCTGAGAATGGAAGAACAACAGGGGGAACAGCCGAGAAGAGGAGGAGTAAGGATGTGTGGTGGAAGGATACAGTAAAACAGAGGAAGAGATAGAACAGGCCAAGATTGTAGGTTTCTGAAGAAATAAGGGTCACTATTGTAGATCATGTTCAGTCATGACCTTATGGCCGAGGCGGGTTGAAAGGCGAGCCGGAGAACAACCGTGTGTGTCCTCAATCATTCATCAGCGTTTGTGTAATCAGACAGTGTTCACTATACTGTACTGTTCACCATAAGCTGTAGGCTTACTGTCTGCTATATTACAGCAGAATAATTGCATTTTACATTATACAGTAAATACACGTGATAGAGACATAATGTAACACACACGTACAGTATGTGTGTGAATACTAGTCTTTTTCTTTATCGCAGTGACATTGTACACTGTATTTTTTTTAACAGACCAACAGTGTATCTGTGAGTCCAGTCTCATCTAGAGTAATGGGTATGTGTGTTTAGTGTCATACAGATAAAGTGCCGTCTTTTGTATTTTCAGTCATTGTCATCAACATCGTAGTCAGTGTTTACTTCTGAAACTGATACAGTTATATTGACAACATGACTAAGCATTTTGACATTCTTGTTTGTGACACAAGGCACTGATATGTTAATTGATATTGTACTAAGGATTTTAAACAAGTTACAGGCTTTTGATGGTAATCTATTTGTGTTCTGCTGTTTGTACGAAATGCACTTTCCTTGTTTGCAAATGTTAAGGATGATTCCAGAAATGTACTAAAGCGACTGATAAGAACTGTTTATAGAGGAGAGCAGTTATTGCAAACACACACTCTCTCTCTCTCTCTCTCTCTGGTACATTCTTATATATTCTTATATATATATGTAGATAGATAGATAGATAGATAGATAGATAGATAGATAGATAGATAGAGAGACAGTGCAGTTGCATATAGTCATACAAAAGAAAAAAAGTGTTTAAAAGAATCATGAATCAAGATGACACGTTTAAATGTTTGTTTACAGAATTATTTTGTTCTTTGATTTTAAAAGCTATTGGATCTGCACTAACCCTAACCCTAGCCCTAGCTCTAGCTCTGATTGTCATTCTGACTGAGATCTGCTCATACTGTGATCAGCCGCCCTTCCCCCACAGCACTGAGCCTGATCGCGCGCGCGCCCTTCCCCCACAGCACTGAGCCTGATCGCGCGCGCGCCCTTCCCCCACAGCACTGATGGATTGGCAGATTAAACTCAGCCTGTGGAGTGTGGGGGATGGGCAGCTTCTCAAACTTTGTCCAAATTAATTCAGGTTTTTCTGTAACGGGGTCACTTTACACCAATGTATTATTAATATGACCATATCTAATGTTTTAAACAACTAAATGCCTCAGAAAATAACATTCCATTGTTATTTTTACATATTTTTCACAAATGCTGAAATTCCAGAACCCTATCGCTCAAAAATGTAAATGAGAAACATTTTCAAAAAATTTTTTTTAACACCAGATAAAAGTTATTTAGAATTGTCTGCCTTTTATACTTTTGGACAAACTCTGGAGTAGAGGGGGAGGGCGACTGAGGCCTGTGTGGGGATGGGCAGATTCTCAAACTTTCTTCAATATCAGTTCTTCTAACCAGATTAGGGGACATAAAATATCAATAATACATAATCAATATTTCATAAATACGATCTGTTTTTATTTAATTTTCTAGTTTATCATTAATATATTTTGATTTGTGCTTAAACTTCCTCAATAAATAAATCTGAAAGTTGGATGTGGAATTCTGATGCTGTATTAGGAGAAATGTAAAAAGACATGAGCTGCTCCTGTGCGCGCTCCCTCCCCCTCTCGGCTTCAACCAATTAGAGCTCGGGCACCTGCTCCGCGCCTCTCTGGCTGCGAGTGCGACATCCACGACGGACATCATTTAACGTTAACAGATTTGAAAGAAAGAAGACATGGACAGATTTAAGAAAAGACACGCAGCTTTAAGAAATCAC
Organism: Tiaroga cobitis; assembly: GCA_030578255.1. Taxonomy (NCBI): domain Eukaryota; kingdom Metazoa; phylum Chordata; class Actinopteri; order Cypriniformes; family Leuciscidae; genus Tiaroga; species Tiaroga cobitis. The sequence goes on along the minus strand of CM060614.1, from coordinate 30,810,712 downwards.
CACCGAATGTTTGAAGAGAAATTTGGAAATGCTCGGGTAAGTATTTTTTTTATTATCATTTGCGCATGATATGATTTTAAGGTTGATTTGTACAGTTTAATGAAACAGTGACTGGGCCCTGTTTAGTAACGTTAGTCCAGTGTCCGGTTGCATGAACCTCTAAGACTAGTCTTACAAGTTAGACATCAAATTAGTTTCTTTTAGACTGTTCATAGCTTTTTTTTCAGTTACATTAAAACGTAGATTGGCCTAACGTTAATTTGATACCGAAAAGTAAGACTGACTGCCCCTGTCCTGACTATAACGTTAACTGTTGGGGACTAGAACTTAAGACACTGTCTTAACGTAATGGCTATGTTTTGTATATGCAACTGGCTGGTTTAGTACTGGTTTAGACCTAGTTTAGTCTAGGTTTACACCTGGTTTAGACCTCCGTGAACTTGACCCCTCATCATGCTCAAAATCTTATAAAAATGTTAATCGCCTGATCTACATTTGTGCCGTTTTGTGATGTAAAGATTTCCATTTGTGCTGGTTCGGCTTTTAAACGTTTATAAACGCAACATGACATCATGACTTTGCGTAACGCCACTTTCAAGTCAAGTGGCGTGTTATCAAGACCCATTTTCAGCGCTCCGTGTGTATGTCCACGCCGAAACGAACCGTAATCATTTGTATGGCTACACCGTTAAATGTCCGAGTGATTCCGCGTGTAACGTTATGTGTACGCTGTTAAATGTCCAAGCGAAACGAAGCGAAGCAAAATTAATATTTACATCTGGGGAGCGATATTTTTTTTCCCTAGGATGGCAGGGGAAGACTCATAAATGGTATTAACCCCAGTGACGGGTAGGTTTAGGGACGGGCTTGGGATATGTCATATATTTATATATACAGTAATGTAACGTTAAGTCAACGGCATTCATAAACACGCTGAAAAGCGTTTATGCGTGTTGATAGCACGCCAAAAATGGAAATACGAATTGGCGTGTCATACATACACCATTTCGTGAGATCAGTCTTATAAAATGGAGCCTGGAGGCGTCCGCGCTTTTCCTCATCTGAGACGCGTGCACGTGTCTGTGGCGCACACACACACTGTATGCATAAAATAAAAGAATCATCAATATCTCAAAAAAGAAAACATGTCAAAAATGTTGTTTGCGCTATGACATATTTAGAGCAAATAACTATATTAACAGGATTCAATGAATTGTATTATTTTCATATTTGATAACTGAATTAATCTGTATGTTCCGGACCATTGATACACTATAGGCCAACAGTTTGGACACATTACTATTTGTAATGTTTTTGAAAGAAGTTTCTTCTGCTCATCAAGCCTGCATTTATTTGATCAAAAATACAGAACAAATGTAATATTATTACAATTTAAAATAATTGGTTTTCAATTTATTAGCCTATACTTTAAATTATCATTTATTTCTGTAATGCAAAGCTGAGTTTTCAGGATCATTACTCCAGTCTTCAGTGTCACATGTGACATCGTCTATCACATGATCCTTTGAACTCATTCTAATATTCTGATTTATCATGAGTGTTGGAAACAGTTCTGCTGCTTAATATATATTTGATAAATAAAAGGTTAAAAAGAACTGCATTTATTCAAAAAAATATATATTTTCTAATAATATAAATCTTCTTTACTATCACTTTTTATCCATTTAACACATCCTTGCTGAATAAAAGTATTGATTTATTTCAACAACAAAAAAAAGTTGTGTATATCGTAGTTAAAAAAGGTTTCTATTTTTAAAACATTTGCTGCTTTATTTTTTTACTTTTTATTCAAAGTATATCGTAGTTAAAAAAGGTTTCTATTTTTAAAACATTTGCTGCTTTATTTTTTTACTTTTTATTCAAAGTATCCTAAAAAAGTATCACAGGTAATGAAAAAATATTAAGCAGCAGAACTGTTTCCAACTTTGATAATAAATCAGAATATTAGAATGAGTTCCAAAGGATCATGTGATAGACGATGTCACATGTGACACTGAAGACTGGAGTAATGATCCTAAAAATTCAGCTTTGCATCACAGAATTAAATGATAATTTAAAGTATAATAAATTGAAAATCAATTATTATAAATTAAATTGTAATATCACAATACGACTTTTTTTCTGTATTTTTGATCAAATAAATGCAGGCTTGATGAGCAGAGTAAATTTCTTTTAAAACATTACAAATAGTAATGTGTCGAATCTTTTGGCCTGTAGTGTTTATATTTTTAATTTGGACCTTAGTAAAATTTAATTCAGGACACCTGCTCTAATGTATCTGTATCTAATTGATAATTTTCCTGGTTTTCCCTCTTTTGCCCTGCTGTGAAGGCCAAAAAGGACCACTGCAAAGAGAGTGGTGGTGATGAACCTGGGAGCCCCCCATCAGCACCATCACCATCCAGAGAAGACGAGGAGCTTCTGTCATCCAGCGGGTCTGATGCAGATCCACTGGATAAGGACTACAAACCATCTCCGTCGCCATGAGCGCACAAAAGCTTCGCTTGACTTCCTGATTGAAAAACGGAGGGAAGTTGGCATACTTGAGGAGAACCCCTTTCTGTTTGCCAGGCCTAGCGCAACAACCAATCTCCGTGGGTGTGACTGCCTCAGGAGATATGCAGAAGAGAGCAAGGCCAAAAACCCAGAACTGCTGAGATCAACAAAGTTACGGAAACACGTTGCTACCTTATGTCAGCTTCTCGACCTCAGCAATCAGGAACTTGATCAAGTTGCTCGTTTTATGGGACATGATATCCGAGTCCACTGCGAGTATTATCGACAGACAGATAAAACATTCCAAGTGGCCAAGATTGGCAAACTTCTGTTTGCGATGGATCATGGAGCAGAGTCACTGAAAGGGAAGAGTCTGCAAACACTGGACTCCGTTATCAGTGGTAATTAAATTATTATTATTATACAATTTTAAAGTTCTCCCTCTTCCAATTACACTGTCTTCTATCTGTCTTTCTGTCTGTCTTCATCTCTCTTTCTGACTTTGTCAACTGTGTGTGCATCTTTATTTATCTGCATATTTTTGACTTTCTTTTAATGTTACTGTAAAAGTAAGTTGAGCAATTTCCTACTGCAAATATTTCCATAGGCAAAAGACACGCAGCCACCCCAACTAAAGATCCGAAAGGTGTCAAAAAGAGAAGGTCAGATGCAGGACTTCAACAGGAAGCTCATGAAGGTATGTTCTAAAACTCTCACGAGTAGTCATATTAGGAACGCTATGCTCTTGTATTTAAATTGAAACTTTGAATATTGTGGAAACAAATAAGCCTGATGTGTGATGTTTACATTGACCATACACAAAATCAACAAATCGTAATACAATCTAAATGTGACAAAAAGGGGTTTAACCTTTTTGGTCTTTTTTGAGAGAAAAATACATTGAGAAAACAGAATTTAAATTCATAATGTTTCATATAAATCTATTTCTTTAAAGCTTTTCTATACATGTATTTGCATTTCAGAAAAACTTATGTTGTAAATGATTGTCTGTCTGTTTCTAATGTATGCTTCATCAGATGGACGGCAGCTGTCCACCACAAGCTCATCAGTTCAAAGGACAAAGAAGACGGTCACAACACAAAGACAAGAGGATGATGATGATGACTCTGCAGGATGGTCACTTGGGAAGAGACAATGTCAAACATCTAGAACAAGACATGAAGACGATGGTAATGCTGATGAGGATGATGGGACTGATAACATCGGTCAAGGCATTGAGGACATAGGTAACACTCAGTGTGACTTTAATCTTTCACTGCACCATTGTTGTGTTTGTGGTCAATTTCATTCAACTAAAACATCATCTTGCAGTTATAGAGTTTTGCTGTAGCACTGGTGTATTTTTGAGATGCAGATGCAAGGACTTTGTCTCTATCAAAACATGTTCTTTTATAGATGGACTTGTGCACCAGGAAATAGGTGGAGGACAAATGGAGAGAACTGCAGAAAAACATGAAGGTAACTTTGGCACTAATTAAGTGTTCTTAAATCAGTGTTAGATATTTTTACTTCATTGAGGGGTCCATTTTGGTTTTCTTCATTCCAAAATATCAGAAATCAAATACGAAGGTTTGAAGTCGTTCATCCTCGGATGCGGCGCCGTGCGCTGTTACAAAAAAAGCCGTGCACGCAGCCAAGCGAAGTGGGGTCTTGCGCACCCAACTCGTCATTTTTGCCGCGCTCGTGCGGACGCGTCGAGTATAAACAAGGCTTTACTCCGTGTCAGCGCGCGCTCTGATCGGTAAAGGGGAACAGACCTCTCCCGAATCATCTCCAGCACTCAGCCTCCGAAGCACCACTGACTCCGCCTACGTTTCCCTCGTAAGCTGAAATTAGTATTTAAACATTCTCTATTATTAAACATTTTTGTAAAAAATATTTTAATAACGGTTTTGGCGGTTATAGAGTTCTAATGACGGTGTTCAACTATAACCGTCGGTCTCACGGTTATATAATAACTGTCACACCCCTAACTGAAATCTGTATTTCTCCCGTCTCAGGGGAAACTGAGGGAATGATGCACGACCATTCAAAAATATGTCTGGGTTTCTAACGATACAAAGCTTAATGCAAATGGGTGAAGTGTCCTATTGTGTTTCCTAGATTAGTGCTGGATGATTAATCTGTTGTGAATTAATTAGAATAGAAATGTTTAAATAATTATCTTTAATAATAACAGAAACAGTGTTGTCATTTATAAGGTTGTTCAGCTTTAAGAAAAGTTTACCCAAAATGCATAGGGGGCTAGAGCGCGCAGATTGAACTAGAGAGAGAAGAGAGAAATGAAAATGACACCATGTTTGTGCGCTATATCAATGTGTAATCCTGTTCATAAACAGTGTTGGGCAGTAACGCGTTACTAGTAACGCGTTACTGTAACGCAGTTACTTTCGACAGTAACTAATACTGTAACGCATTACTTTTTAAATAAATTAACTCCGTTACCGTTACCATATGGCGCGTTGTCCGTTACTTTTTTAAATTAATTAGCTGCTGGAGCGGCTGAGAAGTGTGCGCTGTCATTACACAGTACGAGAGCACTGAAGAGACTGCTAGCATTATACAGAGCGAGAGGACACCTGAGGACACATAACAAACTCACTGGCTGAGTTGTTTACGTACACGTGAGGCAGCGCGAGCACGGAGATTACAGGCTGCACGGAGAACGCTGAGCACGTGATGCGCATTTAAAACACTGACAGCGAAACGGTAACTTATGAATACAGAACACTTAAGTACACATTGCCATATCATTATAAAGTAATTAATTTTTTGACTAGATGCTGCATCAGCAGAGAAAGAACAGAAGCTTGCCGTCGAGTCTGAGAGGAATAACAGTAACGGCTAACTTACCTCAAGCGATTAAAGCAATGTGACAAAAACACACGCAGATCTGACCCACATGTTTTATGTCGCAATTGTTACCATCTATTTGCATTAGTTTATATCCAGCTGGTCACTTTTATGCATTCATTAGCCGGCGAAGTTGTATTTTTAAAACTAGTGACGTGATTGATTGCTTACATTGATATGTTCATGCAGCCGACATCAAGTCTAATCAAGTGTTCTAAAATTTAAGCAAATAAAGTGAAAGACTTTACATGTAATATAGGTCTACATTTATGTAATTTTAATGCTCTGGCCTTTGCAGATATTTAAATATGGCCATCTTCTTTAAGCTTGAATCATATAAATGGTAACACTGTACAATAAGATTACAATTTTAGCATTAAATATGGTTAATACATGTTGTAGAAGTATCATTCATTGTTAGATGTATTTGTATCTCCTTAGTTAATGTAGGCCTACTATGAACTAACAAGAATGATCAAGGTACAATTGTATTGCTCAAATATTAATTCATGCAGTAAAAACCACAGTGGTAAAAACGTATACTGTCAGCTGCATGAACATATCAATGTTGAGAAAGCAAACAAGTCACTAGCTTTAAAAATGCTTTTGTTATTTATTTCAGAAATCCTTGATATATTCAGTTTGTGCTAGTCTGACTTAAATAAAATAGTGTTTAAAAATTACTTTCTGTTTAAGTCAGTTTTGTGTTTGTATAGACCATAACGCATTAATGGGAACATTTAAGAACTTTCTTTAAAAAAGTAACTAAAAAGTTACTTTTAACAGTAACGCATTACTTTTTGGTGTAAGTAATCAACAAAGTAATTGAGTTACTTTTTGAATGAAGTAACTAGTAACTGTAACTAGTTACTATTTCTTAGTAACTAGCACAACACTGTTCATAAACTTAAGTAAACAGTTCGTTTTATTTAAATCAAGTCGTCAGTGGTCATTACTGCTTGTTAAGGAAGAAAAGATACGACATAATCATATCGCAATCGTAATCGCGATGTCAAGCCTATGCGATTATATGACGCAAAATGCTGCAATTTTACATGAAATAAACAAATTAGGGCTGTTAACGTAATTAACGCAGCATCTGTTATTTTTCTTCATCCTTTGGCTAGTGTTACATGATCCCGCTCTTATTCGTGCGAATGCCTTTAAACCATTCTTGCACGACTAGTCAAAAGAGCGCGCTGCCTGTGAATGTCCTGACTGACACACAGAAAGACACGCGCCAGTATAATGCACATGCACAGACCGCACGCCAGAATACAGTTCTCTTTCGCGCTTGAACGAACAATAACACACACAATTATGCCAAAATATTGTTTTGTCGAGTATCTTCATAACATAAGAGCCGTCTTATGATGGACGTGAAGAGTTGTGAGAGAATGAGGCGCGTGTGAGATCTGCGTCTCTGTCAGCAGCGGCTGCTCTTAAAGGGCCAGTAGCCAATAAAGCTCTGTCAGTAAAGTTGATCAAAGAATAAAGGGAACAGAGAAAATTACTCACTGCTCTTGACTAAATAACTTTTGTAGCTTTAAGGATTAGGGCCTAGTCTATATATAATTTATGCAAACTGTTTGATAACTTTATTTAATTTCTGTATATGTTCTGTTAGACAGTAAGGGCACAGGTAAATATGACATTTATTATGGGTTTATGTGAGGATTGTTTGAAGTTTACTAAAATTAAAAGCGGTTATATTTTTTGAAGCTTAATAAATGTTTAAAAAAAAAAAAAGTATAGCTTTCACTTGTAAAGACGGAATCACTGTAATGTTGGATGGTTAAAATTAATGTAATTTTTATCCAGACATCAATGGTTTATTGATCATTAAAGGTGTTATTAATCATTTAGTTGTTGTTGCTAGTTTGAGTGGAGGAATGCACATTAATACACTGAAGTATCACTAATCTGTGTGTGCATTTTGCTTTAGAACCAAGTAAGTTGACTCATGAAACCATTTGTTTATTATATCGCAATATTGACCTCCATAATCACAATGACATTTTCCCCAAACCGTGCAGCCCTATCCTATATGTAAGGTGACCCTGAGTACTTAGAAAGACGCCAAACAAATAAAATGTAATTATAATTGACTGGCTGGAGCTGACAGCATCGTTAAACTGCAGTGTTGAACTAGACACCCCATAAAACATTAACACTTCCCTTCCACCTGAACTGTGTTTTTACCTTGGATGATCAGGTCTGGACATGCATATATTATTGTCAATAGAAATGGAGAATGTAACCAGTCACAGTATTTGACTGCATAATTTGAGATGCACCTTTAAGGCTCTACTGTCCCTGTTTGTAATATGTAGGTGTCAACATTTTGGTTGAGTTTACTGTTTTCATGCTGCATAGATGGACAGGAGCCACACTCAACTTCAGGAAACTCCTCTGCTAAAAAACCAAAGAGGATTACAACATCTAGACTGGATGATGATGAAGATAGCGGTGAGACTGAGCATGGTAAGCACAAGTACACATCTCATTCTGTGACCTTTCAGTGCTTTTTTATTATTATTCTTATCCTCTTAAAGGGTGGTTTACTGCTTTTTTTTCTTTGCATGATTGTGTCTATGGGGTGCAATATAATATTTCTTTGTGTTTTTATTTTATTTTAAAATCCTCTTTTTTTTTTCTTTTTTTTATTACAAATTTCACCTTTATTGTAATCCGCTTTTTCCTCTGTCATTTGAACGACCGGTTGACTTCCTGATTCTATAAAACACTCCCTCAGAAACAGGCAATGGGCTCAGATTGGTTAGTTGGGCCGGTGTGTTGTAATTGGCTAAACTGCGTAGTGCACGTTATCCGGAAATTTCACCCCCATTACCTTTACGGGCGAAGGTCCGGTCAAACGTACTGTAAATAATGGTGTCAATACTGCCGTATCAGTTAGAGCCAGAATGGGTTAGGGTTAGGGTTAGGGTTAGGGTTAGGGACCCTAACCCTAAAAAATCTTAAAATGTCTTAAATAAAGTTTTCCTAATAAAAGGCCTTAAAAAGTATTAAAATGTCTTAAATTCAGACTCGATGGGTCTTAAATATTTATGGTCACATTACCGCTAAAATTTCTCCAGTCAAATAACCAGTGAAGCATCGAATCGCGAGAATAATTCTGATTTTATTACATAAACAGCGATTGATAATGATAATGACTTCTGGTAGCGCTGTTGAGACTCGCCGCTGCCTGTCTCTGTGAGAGATTTTATAGTAAGAAATCAAAACAAATGAGCATAACAGCCAGGGCTCCAGACTCCAGAAATTTTGCGACCATTTTTCCTGCCGGTGTGACCAAATATTTATTTAGGTCGCACTGCACGACCACAACGTTTCCGAGCAGCGAATGCAAATAAAATGAAAGCGGAACGAAAATGCGCTCCTCATTTATGCTTCACGGACCAATAATAGAGAGCGCAGCGCCCCGAACTTGCACTTGCCAGTTGCGGGCCGATCTCGAACACGCGACACTGTTACTAGGAGTAGGGCTGTCGCGATAACTGCAATATTGCAATACCGCGCTACTGAGAGGCCAACCGCAGAGGAATGCAAGTAACCGCAGCAACCGCAAACCGCGTTTTCTTTTTTCATAAGGCCACCCTTCGTAGTTCGTACCATGTGTATTGAATGTTAAGTAAGTTAATAATGATAACAAGACTGTTTATCATGGTGATTTGTACAGAGGCTTCGTGGATTTGCCTAAAGTAACAGACAGTGAATGTGATCGACTGAGCGCGTGCGATTACCTGCGTCTGTCTTTGAAGTCAAGTCATGTATATTCGTGAAAAGGTTGCCGTTTCCAAGGAAAGCGAAATATTTGTCGTATCATCCTTTTAACGTGTAAGAGTGTTTACCATGAATGGCGGCAGCGCTGGTCAGCATTACACAGTGCGAGAAAGCCGGGGGGGGGAAAGCAGCGAGTCACGCATTGAATCAATGCCATTGGTTTATTAAGTGAAGCATTGCTGGCCAGCCAAGCCTTGAAAAGTGGAGCTCAACGTTAAAAAATAATTAACACCTTGTTTCATTACATCTATCATTTAAGGAATCAGCTTTTTGAACGTTTTTGTTGAATGAACGGTTTAATGACTCACTCAAAGACAGTCCGTTTGCGTAACAATGTGCGCGCTGAGTGACAGCCCTTCAATGCGCAGAAACGCTGTTTAGTTTCGGTTACATTGTTTTTGTGTATGCTGACCACATCATAACACGTATTTATATAGCAACAAATAAATATAAATAAATATAAATAAATAAATGGCGGTAATACCGCATATCGCGCTATTGAGCCACTCAAAATTACCGCAAGGGAAATTCCTTAACCGCGACAGCCCTAACTAGGAGATCCAGTGAAGAAATCCATTGACTAACTTTTTGTACACGACGCGCAGCACAAATCATTGGAAGAGAGACTGATCCTCGGCTCGCTGTTTGTGAGTTTCCAGAATCTAAATAGTTATCAGGACATCAACAGGAGGGAATTCACATGGCAGAGCATCCCCGCTAAACTAAACGCAGGCCTATCAGGTAAAGTTATGTATAATTTTAAGCTAAAAAGACTACAGCTGCGTAGCGCACAGAAGCCGTTGCCATGGTTACTATCCATAGAGCGCCTGTCATTCACTCGCGGAGCGCTGTCTCCCTTTCTGTTCACCGGAGAGAACCTGCCAAAGCCCCTCCACTGCTTGTTTGGGTGGGTTATTTGCTGGCTGACCAACATCCCACCCCTCCTGTGATCATGGTTTGACTGTAGGCCTATGTGTATTCAGAGCCAGTGAGCAACGGACTTTCAAAATAATAATAATAAAAAAAACTGCGTTAACGCGCGATAAAAAATTTGTCGGCATTAATTAATAAATGCGTTAACGCAATAATAACGCGTTAACTTGCCCAGCACTAGTTAAGATGTAGGAAAACTGTTATTTAAACACTTATTTAAAATTACAATAAATTGCCATTGTAAACAGTAGGATGCTTATTGGCTTTTTTCACTCCCTAATATAATTTTTTTCCTCGTTTTGCTTTTTAATTTATATTAAGACATTATGAATGATAATAATTAAAGTTTATTTCATCTACACCCTAAATTAAGCTCAGTGCTTTATTGTCCACCCCAGTGCTGCCAGATCTGTGTTGTAGAGCTCTGTGTCTCGGTGCTGCGGCCCTCAGATGTTAGTCTGGAGCCTGTGAACTTAAAATAAAACTGCACATTGTAATATCTGTACGTTAAGTCTATTATTAAAGAATTTGTCAGTATTACAGTTATTTTGGGGGAAATTTGAATAATTGCATTGCAAGCTGATTTAAGGTTTGCCCCTAAATATTCTGCTTGCGCTCCTAAAAATTTCAGTCAGGGGCTAAAGCGCTCATAGTAAAAAACGTTAGTCTGGAGCCCTGCACACAAAAAAAAACATGTTTTTTATTTATAACATATGATATAGCCTAGTTAAGTAACATAACATGACGGGAGCTATTTTGCTGAATATTCTCACGATTGCAAATGTTACATTTTGATTTTAGTTCAATAAACAAGTAGTTAATATTAAATTTACTTAGGTTAAACATTAAATATTTCATTTACGTTTGTAATATAATGTGTATTTCCATCACAGGTTTGGTCTTAAATTTCATTCAAAGTGGCATTAAAAAGGTCTTAAAAAGTCTTAAATTTAACTTGTTTATATCTGTAGACACCCTGTACTACCATGTTAACAGAAATACAAGAAGGTCATCTTTCAACCTTACATTTCTAATGGGAGATTTGATTTGAGTGCATCTGAACAAAAACCAATCCAACTAAATGTAAAAATTGTACATGTATAAGCCCGTAGTTGTCTATAAGCCACACACAGAGTCACAGTTCAACCTCGCCGTGATAAACCTTTTTGGAGCTTCCCAAAGAGCTACAGATAGTGCAGCAGATAAATTAATTTTTTCACTAAAATACTTCAATTCGTGAAACAAGCCTGAAATTTGGCATAAATCGTCTCCATAAGCCAACTTTTGAAAATGACTGGATGTCCACTCAAAATTTTAAATAAAAGTTTAGTTTTTTTTTCTTCTCAGTTTTTATCATTGGTTTTGCGTGTGTCTGATTATTAGTTTATGCATTTGCTTTGGCTTTACAGACTTAAAGTAGAGTGAACAAGCAAAGGTAAAATGATCAGAGTTTAATATTTCATAGAGCAGACTATAAACAAAGATGGAGTCCAATATGGTCCCCACACACCTTGAAAATGTGTATAAGGATTCTGTAGGCTAGAGCTTAGATTCTCTACCCGAGCCCGTGCCGATATTTCCCACCACTATGCTCGGGTCGGGTCGGGCTTGATTTTTTTGGGCCCGAACTAAGCTCTACTGTAGGCACAGAAAAAATGAAAAATTTGTTTGTTTTTTTTGGAATATCTGAATCTATCAGGCTACACCTGTCTATGAACAATTCAGGTGGTGGTTTATTACATGTATAATTATATGTATAAAGATTGAATGTCACTGCACAACAGGGTACTCTTACTTCACTGCTGTAACTCAGCCTGGGCTTCAGTGTCAGCTGATCTTTACTAATGCTGTACCGAGCTTTACTTTCTGTACAGTAGACTAGTTGTAGTTTAGTGTCCCAAACGCTGTCTAATAGCCCCATATCAGTTAGTTGGTTGAACATCGTTCTAAGATCTAGTTAGACTGAGTTGAGGGTGTGAAAGCTAAAGCAGAGTCGAGGCTCATGTTCCTCCCAGATGGTGCACAGATCACACGGGGCTTCAATGGCACTGGATGAAGGATCGGGCGAGGTGGAGGATAACCAAACCTAGTTGTATCCCATGCATCAATTAGACTATTTTTTGCATCTAGGAATTTTTTGTGGAAACACAGTTTTTTTGACAGAGAGGGTTTTAGTAAACACTTGGACCAAATGTCATGCTTGTTTCACAAACTGAAGTATTTTTCTACTTCTCTATTGCACTAAGAGGGAGAACCTGCGCTAAATCTGCCCACCCCGCGCCCATAGAGCTGCAGCGCCCGTAGGTACCAGGGAGGAGACGGCCGTGTCAACACTCACTGCAAGCAGAATAAAGACATTGAAATGCAGAAAATTTACAGCTAATGGCAGATAGTCAAAATTCTGCAAGTAAATTTGTCAAAACAATGTAAAGTTTAAGAATGAATACATGCCCAAAACTAGACAAATCACGGTAATGAAAATGCACGATATTGTTCTCACGGGCACTTCAAAATTCTGTGAAAACTAATAGATCCGAATTTAGATTTTTAGAACGCGCAGTGTCTTATTTTCCATCAACCACTTAAAAAAAACAAAACGCGTGCGCGTGATAAACTTAAGATTGAGCCACTGTAGTCACTTGGACTATTTTAACAATGTCTTTAATAACTTTTCTGGGCCGGCAAGTTTCAATCCCTTTGAAGCCTATGGAGGAGTGAGACAGCTCTCAGATTTAATCACAAATATCTTCATTTGTGTTCCGAAGATGAACGAAAGTCTTACAGGTTTGGCACAACATGAGGGCAAGGAATTACTGACAGAATTTACATTTTGGGGTGAATTATCCCTTTAATCGTACTGCAAGTCACTGTGACTTGTAATTGAAATATTGACTTTTCTGTGACAAGGTATTTCATTAATTAGTGTTACAGTAATAGTGCTTGTAAATAAATCCCCTGACAGACATTTAAGCTCTCTCAAATTAAGTCAGTTTTATTATATGGACTTGAATATACTTACAGGTTACATATTTGGCATTTCATTAAACATCTGTAGTTGTGAAATACTACATTTAAATTCAAACGATGATAATAGTAATTGCAATGAGAGTAGACTGAATTGTGTTCAGTAAAAATCCCCCTATATTCCGCTCTATTCACGCTTCGACTGTCGCATCTAAACATGAATGTCAACAGTGATAGTGGGTTATTTGCAGAGAGGTCAGTCACTGGTCATCAAACACACTCGACAGCTCTCGCCTCTGGATCAAGAAAAGCAGAAATGTATCTCAGACCTGTGTCTTATACCTAATTTTTAACCTTTTAGTCAAAATGTGACGTATTTTTGTCATCATGGCCGTCCTTCAGAGTCAAAATGTGACAAAAGGTTTTACAAATTATTACTTTTACAACTAACTTTTTTGGGTCAATAATGTTACCTTACAAAAAAAAAAAAATGTATCAGGTATAGGGCTTTCAAGCAGAAAAGGACTTTGTTATAAATTATACAAAATGTTTGAATTGACATGATTCTCTTACTGGTCAATGGCCCGTCGTCCTTGTCCCCAATAAAAAAAAATTCTAGCACGTGACTGAGTAGCGTATTTTCCGCACTATAAGGCGCACTTAAAAGCCTTTAATTTTCTCAAAAAACGACAGTGCGCCTTATTATCCGGAGCGCCTTATAAATGGATGGTGAACACACGTTCACCAAGACGGGGAGGCAGTGCCGGGCGATTTACGCCATTATATGCCAATGGATCGTGGATGCCTGGGCTGATATATTAGTCTCAACTGTGATCCGAGCTTTCACGAAGGCAGGAATAATCTCTTTATTCAGCCAGCTCACATACCCGTATTTACTTCCTGTTTTCGGTCGAAGTCCACAGTAGTTGATTGTAGAGTTCGCGCGTGCGATCAAACCTCCTCCGTGTGTTCAACATCTGATTCGGATGAACTATCCGTTTGAGCTGATATTCTCCGAACACCACACAGCACCGTCATCGGCTGACAGCTGACAGTCTGAGTCTCCACTGTTGCGTAGTTACCAATGATCGCGCGCGCTCGACAATCGCCTACTGTGGACTTCGACCGAAGAACAGGAAGAAAATAGCTCACGGGTATGTGAGCTGGCTGAATAAACATCACGGGTATGTGAGCTGAAGGTGTATAAACATAATTTTTATTCACATCTTTCACATTTACTGCAGTCAGATTCACCGTGTTCACTCAAATGGCTGTGCACTTGTAATGACACATTAAAGGGTTAGTTCACCCAAAAATGAAAATTAAGTCATTAATTACTCACCCCCATGCTGTACCAACCCCGTAAGACTTTCGTTCGTCTTCGGAACACAAATGAAGATATTTATGATTAAATCTGAGAGGTTGATCACTCCTCCATAGGCTCCCTAAAGTCGTTATTTTTGTTTGTTTTTTCGCACAAAAAGTATTCTCGTCGCTTGATAAACTTATAGTTGAGCCACTGTTGCGACATGGAATATTTAAACATTTTCTTTAATGACTTTCTGGGCCGTCCGGTGTCATTCCCTTAGGGAGCCTATGGAGGAGTGATCCACCTCTCAGATTTAATCATAAATATCTTCATTTGTGTTCCGAAGACGAACGAAGGTCTTACGGGGTTGGTACAGCATGGGGGTGAGTAATTAATGACTTAATTTTCATTTTTGGGTAAACTAACCCTTTAAGGTTGTTAAGAGGCTAAAGCAGGTTTAAAACTTGCCCCGTTTAAGTCAACAGGGTGCAAATTTTAAAAAGAAGATAACACGGTGTGGGCAACACCGGTTTTTGTCGTTGTTATCTGTACTGACAACACTCCAAATTTACAAAAAAATGAGCTCTATGTTAAAATTGACCGGAGTTCTCCTTTAACGTTTGAACAACGTTACCATAGGAGTGAACGGAGTTGTCAGAACGCTTAATAAAGTTTGACTTTATCTGATTGTTTTGTTGACATTCCCTTTAGCACATCTAGTGGATGCAAAACGCAAACCCAGTCAAACGCTTGACTGCAGTATCTTATGCGCCTTATAATCCGGTGCGCCCTATATATGAAAAATGTTCTAAAATAGGACATTCATTGAAGGTGCGCCTTATAATCCGGTGCGCCTTATAGTGCGGAAAATACGGTACTGTTTATTTCCTATGTCTTGATGTTTTTATGTATGTGCTTTGCCTTAACCTGATTGTAATTTCGCATATCATCTTTTGTAAGGCGCAGTAAGTCGCCTTGTGTACGAAATGAGTGGTATAAATAAACATGCCTTGCCTACTAGTATTAGTTAATCAAGGCAGGGTTCAGAAGGTTATACAACTTAAGGTCTCGATTTATTACCAACTCAACTTCTAATAAATGCCTTTTGGTTTTTGTTTCATAGATGCTCCAGAAAGGGTAGTGAAGAATAAAGGTAAGAGATCGTGGAATGAGCAGGAGAGGACGGCAGTCAAACGACGCCTTGCGAGATTAATCGCCCTTAAAACAGTTCCAGGAAAGCATGACTGCCTGATGTGTATTGCCAAAGAGTCCCCAGTCCTGAGTGCGCGAACGTGGAAAGATGTTAAGTACTTTGTGTACAATGAAATTGTTAAAGTTAAAAGAAAGCTTACATTATGAATTGATTGACTAACAACAGAGGGAGTTTGTTACCTTTCAGAAATACTCTGTATTCAGTATTGTTCTTATTGCACTTATTGAAAGTGCAGCTTGTTAATCACTGCACAAATGTTGCGGAAGTTTTTTTTTGTTTTTTTTTGTCAAGACTGGGTACTAAATAAACCAACATTTAGTATTATTATTGTTCATGTGTGCCATGTTTGTTTAATACCGTAGAACAGGAATGATTTTCTGGGAAAAAAAAGCATATATAAAGGGTGTGCTCAACTAGCCTGGCTAACGCCAGACCCTGTATCATTGAGAATGAGACGTGGTCTGGGAACCACATGTTCATTTTCTAGTATTTGAGGCGTGGTTTACGAATGCCCAGAGATGTTTTATTGGGTGCTACGAATGTCTATCAAATGCGCCTGTACGTAGCTCATCGCCTTGCTGCTCCCTCCCCGCTCTCCCCATCTGAGGCGATAATCTGGTTCATGGTGTCCAGGCTGCCTAGCAGCGGGAATAAAATTGCTCTGTGGCCAGGCAGCATGGGGAAACCCAGGCTCGTGCTCAACAACAAAAGTTCTTAATCATATTTCAACCAATGCCCATTTTCCTTGACCGGCAACTTAACAGTTAGTTTAGACTATTGCTTTATGCTTAACTGAGAAAAGTCACACAGAATTTAATAATACTAGGCTTAATTGTTTCCATAATGTCTTAAGAAAATCAATAAAACTGGAAATAAAACTATCACTTCTCCCTGATGAAATAACCAATTTGCACTTTTATTCAATAATGTTTTCAATAAAAGAACACTGCCATGTTAATGGTGACAACCTCATTGTGCATTTGTCATTACAGATTTACATTGTGAAATATTCAGTAATGGAAACAGCATCTTAGTTTACCTATTAATCATTAAAAACTCTGAAAATTAAAATCATAAAAAAGTGCCCGCCGGTCCTCAGTCCGATGGTGAAAAACTTTTATGTAAATCTTGGTGTTTTCTGTAATCCAAAGGAGTGTATCCAATAAGTGCACCATCTTGTGGCCAGAAATAGTTTTTTTGTGTTTCTATGTTAATCAGAACTGGTGGTCCTCACTTGGTAGGCATACTCACGCGGTCCTCACTTAGTAGCAATTACAAGAATGTGTGTGTGTGTGTGTGTGTGTGTGTGTGTGTGTGTGTGTGTGTGTCATTGTGTGTGTGTGTGTGTGTGTGTGTGTGTGTGTGTGTGTGTGTGTGTGTGTGTGTGTGTGTGTGTGTGTGTGTGTGTGTGTGTGTGTGTGTGTGCGTGTGTGTGTGTACTGGGACAGGTTATTTGATGGGAGTGTGTGTGTGTGTGTGTGTGTGTGTGTGTGTGTGTCATTGTGTGTGTGTGTGTGTGTGTGTCATTGTGTGTGTGTGTGTGTGTGTGTGTGTGTGTGTGTGTGTGTGTGTGTGTGTGTGTGTGTGTGTGTGTGTGCGTGTGTGTGTGTACTGGGACAGGTTATTTGATGGGAATGTACAGCTTCCAGCCTTTGAATGCAATGAATGACAGACAGGGAATATGGATATCAATTCCTTTGTGTAAAAAGCCAAAACATATCTAAGCTCAATGCAATACTTAATCTCATGAGATTGCATTTAGCCCATTTCTATGTTTAGGCTACAAGACAAAAAGTCAATGAGCATTAGAACAACCTACAGTTTCCTGACATATTTAATGCAAAACACAACAAGTATAACTACTATTATTTTGGTATTGTTTCAATCTGTGTGTGGGAAGCCATGCTGATGGTGTTCCCTCTATAAACCTGCCCATACAAAAAACATGATTCTGCTAACCTTCTTATCCAAATGCTTGCACGTTTGGTTCATGACAGGTTACAGCCCTTCCTGTGCCGCATTGTCTGTACAGGAAAGTCTGCTCATTCAAGTGTCAACACTTTATAGGAAGAATCTTGTAAGCACCAAGTTCATTGGCTTCATTGTGAAGCTGATTTATAACAGGCCAACAATTGAAATGGGGCAGCTTTTATATTTCAAGACAATGCAAATCCACACTTGCTATTCCCACTTGAAAAGCCCATATGCCAAAAGTAACACATACAACATTTGAGCAGAAACTTGAATGAAGGCTAGAACAAACACAGGAAAGCAGGGAGCGGAGAAGCACGTCACCATTTATGCGCTAAACTTTTGTTTTATAGAATAAACATGACTGATTCCCTTTCCGCCCTTGCTCTGTTGTGAGAGAGATCCCTGATATATTGACAGCCTGCGCTACCTGCTGTATTTTTAGACCAATCACAAAAGCATCAGTCAGGTTCAAAGGTGCAACCATCCAAGACATCCTCCCACTCCGGAGTCTGTTCCACTAGGAAAGAATGAGGAAAAGTCTTTGAAGCGCACCGGAATTCATATGAAGCAGAAAGCAATAACTCAAAGTACCCCAGCAGTTTAAAAGCAGTCCAAAAACAAGTTGGCCTTAAAAAGAAACTCCATGAAGGACTATTAGATCTGCACAAACTAGGAACAAATTAGTAGTAAATGACTGCTAATACATGCTATAGTAAATTATAACACTATAAAATACAACTGGTTTATGTTTTAAACATTTTTACTTTGTTTCGCATTCAACAAAGCTAGTCATGCAAGGATTGATGTGCTTTTCAGTTTGTTCCTTATTAGATACATGTCATATTTGACTTCCTAACATTTCCATTTGTATCCCAAGAAGAAGAATAAAACTGTATGCAATCAACATAAATATATATATATATGCATGAGAACTTTTATCTTGTAATAACGACGTAATGTATTTCATGGCTTTGTGCTTAAGGAACAGATGGTTTGGCTGTTAATCATTTCACAGTATTGAACTGTGACTTTAATGATACTCATCATACCAACAAAGTATACTAATACTTTAACAACAGTTTAAGGTCATTTTTTTCAATATGGTTTGTTCAATCCATTTTCTTTCTTTTTTTTAATACCGTTTTTTTTTTTTTATGCGACCAACATGCAAATATTACTGGTTGAGGTAATTTTCTTCAAACATATTTGCATGGCAGACTTTTTATTTTTTATTCATGAATTTTAAGCTGGCACTTGAGGGGCAGCTAGTTCGGTTTTCAATCATTTCACAGCACTGAACACTGGCAATGGCCTCATACTGGTGGGAACGAAGTCTTCATCGAAAATAACAGCATGTGACGCACAATTTACTTTTGAACAGCATCTACCGATGCATATTCATCTCTGCATTCATTATGCTTCACCTGTGGACAGCCAGGTTATGGAACTAAGGGACTCCCCACACAACGGAGACAAGCCAGCCCACCATGCGGTCCCCATCCTGCAGAGACCAATTTGCGAGTGATTTCATTTCCCACAGAAAGAAATAAGCAGATAGACCATCCACTCAGCCTGTATCTGCATTTCACTCCTTCCTGTCAATTCAGAGAGGGCCACCGCAGACCTTTTCTTCACCACTCATGCACATCAAATGCGTTTCTCTTTTCTCTAAATGGGCAGAAGGACTCCTCCTGGACTCCATTCACAGAAGTAGAGCTGTTTACGGTCGGCCATATTCCTATGGCAACTTAAAAGCATTACACTCTAATGGAGGCAATAAAAGAACGAAAGCGGCCTGTTGGTACGATGGACATGGACACTGTGGAGTGGACTCATTTGAGACAAATGACTTGGAGCAAAGGAGACACTCACATCATTTGAGACAAATGACTTGGAGCAAAGGAGACACTCACATTATAAACTGGAACAAAGACTGGAAAACAGCAAAAAAAATCTAATAAATAGGAATAAATTATTCAGCAAGGCTGGGAAATCGGATACTGTCAGTCTCCAAAGTCTATCTTCTACCTCATTGCGTATCTGTCATCCAAATAAATGGCGCAAGAGTGTTTAGTGTAATAGGTGTGGAAGAACATAGTCGTCTTAGCGTTCTAAATTTTTTGGGACCACTCACTATTAGGGCTGTCACTTTTGTGAAAAAATCCTTATCGATTTTTGAGACATAAATGTTCATTGAATCGATTGTAAAATCGATTTTCCATGTCTAAAGACGTTTCCATTTTCAGCGCCAAATATAGGCAAATCCACGGACAACTAACAGGCATTAGGACGAACGTAAAGAGTGCGCTTGAGACGCGCAAAAGTCAGCAATATTTCTGATGATTTATTGGCATGAAGTTTCGTGCACAATGACAAACAGGAGTGCAAGATTCTCGAAAAACAATAAGCAGAATGGACTGCCATAACATCAATGAAAAACATTACTGCAGGCTTCAACATGGCTGTGTATACGATTAGAAATGTCTAACAAATTTCGCCTACGAAGGCGATTGTAGGCCGAATCTGTATCTGTATGCATGAGACTGTCTGAATACCGGCAGAATTCACATTTTTGTAGAACACATTATGCAGAAGTATAATATAGTTTGTATGTGTGTTTGTCAGAGCCTGCAGTTGCTGTGTGACGCGCGTTCGCTGCGGGCGTGTCGTGACGAGCTGGACGCGCTCCGAGAGAAGGCCGTTAAAATCGATTCCCTATTTTCGTTTTCGATACTTGTGTTGGTTGGTCCGATCGATTGTGCAATCGATTTTCGAACGTAAAGTGACAGCCCTACTCACTACTCACTTGCGTAAACTGTGACATGTCTTCCCTCAATTACCCTCGTTTTCTGGGTATTTAATTGCGTCCAGGTGTGGACCACTTAGCTGGAGAGAGAGCAAGAAAGGGAGACGCCGCTTAATGCCAAAATGGGCTTTGAAAGGAATTTGTCTGTTACAAATGCGAAACCTTTGATGGATGTTAGCGCTTTTCAAGCATGGCTAATTCCCGCAGTCCGTCAACAACGGAGCTTGGATCAAGTCCAGTCTATTTGTGAGGACCCTCCATCTGAGAAATTGCCTGACAAGAACCTTGTTTAACTTTCATTCACAGTTTGTTGCACCGTAGTATTTTGCATCGCCGCTGACAGATCTAACGTTTGCATTTGAGTAAAGTAACCCCACATCTTGACTTCCCTCGTACTTTCGTACATCTCCACCCTGTATTCTGAGTTCCTCACCACTGATATGCCCTTAGCGTAACAGCAGTTTTCACCACAGTGAGTTTCCAAATTCCCCAAAGTCATTATTGTCTCTTGCTAAGTTGCCCCAGCCTACTATGATTTGTGGGTAATGAGCTGGCAACCGGGCCTGGGCTCAATTATTCTCACTGAGGGAGTGATTTCTCACTCTGTAGAGCAGAGCACAAAGTGCACTCACTAATTCTAATCAGGACATAACACACTCATAATCACCCATGTGGAAATAAAAGAGTGGGTGAAAAGAAAGAGAGAACATAAATAACCTAGTAAAGTAATGACAGGTTTGATGTGTTTTGGAGGATAGACTCCTTATTACAGGTAAAAAGAGGATGTGTTTTGTGTTTTGCGTTTTGTCAGCACGACAGGTGCAAGAGTATCACGCCATGTGTCAAGATGGATAGATAAGCACCCTTTATTGATTTGTTTTGACAGCGAGAGGAATATTGCCACAAAAACATGGCCTTATTAGACTCGGATGTTGTTCTGTCAGAACTTTGTGTATAAATAGGGAAGAGGGAAAGGAAAAGAAGATTGTTAGTACAGTTCAGAGTAACAAAAAGTGTGAACCTTGAGAAGTGAGTTTGAGTTAACAAAAAAATTGTTCATGAAATCCATATCACTTCTATAGTTTGGACATATCGGAGGGCTCTGTGACATCAGACAGAAAATGGACGTTGTTTCAATAGCAGAGGTCAATTTTGATGGGCCGCTCACATTGAGGTTGTCAGATCGTTTTACTTTTGGTTTTGTACAAGTAGGAACTCCTGATAGACTACAGTACCAGAAGGTGGATCATGTGACCTCCACAGTCGTCACTCTCATTGGTGGTTTTTGCAATACGTTGCTGCTCATTGCAAGTTACTCAACTTTGTTGCATCGCCAATGATCAAAGTTGCTCATGTTGCCTAAAATTGTTAACTACGTCTAGTTGCTACAAATTGCTTTTAAAGTAAACCTTCCATTGCAAAATAGCGTGAATAGTATGTTTATGTCTAGAGAGAGAAAGACTGAGAAAATATAAGCAAATAATTTCTTGTACTAGATAGTGGGACAGACGGGATAGATGCAAAGACTAGTACAAAATGGACAACAAGTCATATCTGCAGACTCCTTTTGGTCTGTCGCTGTCTCTTTATCTGCTGCCATGCTTTGTGATAAAAGTAAAGTCTCGTAAGAAACCGCAAAATGTCTTTTTCTCATGTACAAATGAGATAACAGCGGTGTATCTAGACTTGTCACAGAGCTCAGTCCACCTCAAAAGGGAGAACATTTTTACTGAATTTGTCTGGACCGAGCAAAAAAAAAAAAAAAGCAAAAAAAAAAGTACAAAATGTGTAGCAGATATCTGTAAAAGCTTGTGTCTTAATATAGCTTGCTTTGGCTATTTCATTCAGAGCCAAACAATTGTTATGGGAGTTCAGGCAGACCAAAGAACATGCTTTGACTGTTTTGATCCCTTAGAAATGTGAATTGCAGAGAGAAAGTTCCCAAATGGCTGTATCTGATGGTCTAAATAACACAAAACTTGATGCCTTAAATTTTTAAGTACAATAAACTTGACTGTGCAAGTCATTTCAACTTACATTGACTTAAAAAAAATGGTTGAATCTCGTATAACTTAAAAAATAAAGTTTAAAATGGCTAAATTTATTTTGATGAGTTGAAGTAATATAAAAACATGTTGTCATGACTTATTGATCATGTCAAATTTTACAGTGTAGATCATGTCATGAACATACAGTATAGGGACAACTCCGGGAGTAACTTGATAAGTACCATTCAAGAGTCCTTCTTATAGAGTCGAATCGATGATTTAGCATTGTCTTCAGTCGACCCCTTTTTAAGTGTCCAAAAAATCATTTAAATGCAATTATTGAACCAGCACAGGTAGGTCAAACAATGAGCTTGATCAGCCCCACTCATTCCCAGAAAGGACCAAAAACAAAGGAGCTATGTGTTTATGACATCATCCCCAAACTTCTGCACATCCTAAAATGACACTAAGGTTTCCCAGCCATGATAATCAAAGGTGATGAAAACCGTGTGTCTTCACTATGGAGGCACAAAGGAACAAAGGTCACCTCCTACATGTGTGTGTTCTTGTGTTCTGGGTCATAACGGTCAGGACAACTGTAGCATGGATAAAACAGACTTGCAATGAGTAACTCTTAAAGTTCATGAAGCCAGGCACTTATTTGTGAGTTGGATTTATTCTGTGATTTCAACATTTTTGTCTGCTGGAAAATCCAG
Source organism: Tiaroga cobitis (assembly GCA_030578255.1). Taxonomy (NCBI): domain Eukaryota; kingdom Metazoa; phylum Chordata; class Actinopteri; order Cypriniformes; family Leuciscidae; genus Tiaroga; species Tiaroga cobitis. The sequence goes on along the minus strand of CM060614.1, from coordinate 30,787,614 downwards.
ATAAAGCCAGTCTAAAAAGGCAGGGCTTGACATTAACACCCTCCAACCCACCAAATGTGGGTGTATTTTAGCAGTGGCGTGTAAGCACTCCTACTAGCCACTTTGGCGGGTTGAATTTTATATATATAATATATACATTTTTCAATTGTAGTCTTTTAAAAAGGCATCTGAAATAATAAACTAAGTGCTATGTAGTGTTGTCAAAAAAATAAAGTTTTCAATACTGATACTGAAATATCTGAAACGTTTACAATACTCATTTTCCGCAGAACAGACACACGATACCAGCGTCTCTTTCTCTCTCTCTCATCTCTCAGACAGCGAGTTACACTCAAAACCCGCCCCTTCTCACTCACTCGATTCATTTGCTCCGGATGAATATTGTTGCTGTCACAGGTCTTGTATTTCAGCGTGGGATTGCGTGTATTGTGCATTGTTTCACTCATTCCTGCAGATTTAGTGCTCACACCCAAAGTGTGCGCTCATAAAGCCACCTCTCAGTACTCAATTGAGTTCTTTTTCGCTGCTTATTGTGCTGAAACACTGAAATACACACAAAATAATGTCAAAAGGCCAGTCTTGGTGAATATTCACTTAAATACTGTCAGTTATGTTTTAAGCAAATGTAAACAGTTGAGAACTAAAACGCATGTGTAACAGTATAATGGATCCGTGCATCAGGTCATAAAGTGACAGCAGCCTAATATACCCGCTGCCAAATTATGAGATAATGTTAAAAATATCTATGTGGCAGTTTTCCCCCATGGAATCAACGGAATTGTGGCCAGTGAAAATGCTGAGGGGCTAGTTACTTTGGAAAACCACTAGCCACAGAGGCTGCTGAGCAAAAAAAAAATGTCAAGCTCTGTTTGTAGGTGGTTTCTATGTTGTCCAAGCTGGTTTACCTGGTTGGACAACTGGACTTCAAACTGGGAACAACCCAACTGAGCTGGTAGACCATCTTGGTCAAGGTAAGAGAAAAAACAAACTACAAAAAAAACTGGTCACACCATAGTTAAGCTAGTTTATGGAACATGGCGGCGCTCTGGTCGCTGATCTTGGCTGAGATTGTCCACCAGTTCAGTCAGGTCAAACCAGCTGATAGACTGGCTAGTAAACCACAAAACAAAGCTTTGACCCACTTATAAACAAACTTGGACCAGTAAAAAGAACCTACCATGTTCAAAGTCCCAGCCACCACCTTCAACTAGTTTAAGATTGATTTTCCAGGAAGGTTCATTCGCTTGCTTCCAGTTGCTGTAGGGTGAAAAGGTCAAGGTGTTGGGCAGAGGTGGCAGGTTAATGGAGAAGAATTGTTTCAGTTTGCTAAGTGTTTGCTCAACCATAGGACAAGCCTGGATGTGCTGTGAAGAAAGCTTTTAAGACAGGTTGAATGGGTCAGCTGTGGGCCTGGGGAATGTGAGGAGCCCAAGACATCAGATTAAGGGGTTAAAGGACAGACTTTATATCTACTCACCGTTCTGTCCCTGAGAGATCAGATGAACTCAGCAGAGAGTCTAGATCATGAAGTCCTTATACTCAAAGATGGGAGATGATTGGGGTGAGGTTGCATTTGAATGTGTGTTTAAGGGGGTCAGTGAGCCAGAGAAGATGTGAAAGATAGATCAACAGGCGCTTCGGCTCAGCAATACTGAATAAAGCTTTTGCTAATGTGTGGCCTTGTTTGGTAAATCTCTGAAGCTCTTTGCAATGTAGCTTCATAAGAAAGTGCAAAAGAAATGTGTTTTATTTGTTTACATGGGCAAATGGAGGCCAAATGAGAGCGAGGGATGAATCCAGCGGGCAGGAACGAGGCAGATAGTTAATTACGCTAGGCTGAGCTTAGCAGTGTCTCAGGTTGCATTGTCTGGGTTTCTTTGTAGGAGCTGCTCTCTGGTGGGCTGCCATTTGCACTGTGAATAATCACAGTGTGTGTGTGTGTGTGTGTGTGTGTGTGTGTGTGTGTGTGTGTGTGTGTGTGTGTGTGGTATGATGGGAGAGGCCTTTCAAAGGAGCCAAGGGAAAGAGGGTTTCTTCTATATGCCCTTTTTTTCTTTGTTTCTTTCCTCTTGGATGAGGGTTCAAAGAATGAGATCAGAGCAGCACCTACAGGCCAGGTTTGCCATGCGCTTGCGGCGAGAATGCATGTGTGTTACTGTGCACACACACACACTGCGAAAGCCAGTACATATGAGAGGAGAGGGAAAAGTAACAACAAAGAATCTGAAACCTTTCAGAGGGGGCGGAAGAATCCCTTGTCTTTTCTACAGAATTGGGAGAGAGGGAAAAGATGAATGAGGAGGGAGAGGATTCATTTTTCGAAAAGAGTGGAAACAAAACCTGTGGAGGACCAGCAGAAAGCAAGACAGAGTGTGAGAACGCAGAATCCTCCAGCCACAAAACCAATCCACTATTCCTCTGTCAGGAAGATGAAACGCAGAGGCGCTCTGTACGGTTTCACCAGGATGTGAGGTAAATCTACACCTCTGACTCTCTCTGGTCTCCCTCTGTATTGAGTTTGATAGAGGGTGGTTTGTTGTTTCGGACATTAAATACAGGAATTAATTCGTTTCCGTAGAAGCGGAATAGAGAATTCTCTCCACATTAGGATTAAAGTACAGTATGTGCCACGGACATGAAGGATACTTCCTGTGTTTTCTCAATAATAGCCTAGACTGTGGTGCCCTCCACAGTTTCATAATGAACCCAAAATAGTTTTACGCTTTCCATAATAACATAAAAAAGTCAAACAAAAAATGCAATAAAGCTTAGTGCACTTATCAAACCATAAAAAGTTGAGATTTAATTAAATACGTATAAAGCCTGATGTGTTTCAGAGCGAAGCGAGGCACTGTGTTCTTTTACACACGAGCAGATCCAATGTTTCCAGAGTCTCAGAGAGAACAGTTAACACTGCAAACTTCATCTGCATGAAGTTTAATCTGCATTTGGGAATTATTGCCAGTTCCATTTTATTTTCTTATTTGTATAGTTTAAATTTTTTTGTGGAGAGAAGTTCATGAAGTCCACTAAATTTGTAATGTGAAGTATTTTACTCCTGTTGTCTAAGTCTCTCTTCAGCTTTCCACTAACAGATCTTGAAGGTTTAGCACTTACTAATGAAGAAATAAAGACATAACTACTGTAGTTTTACTGCTTTAGGGTTAAGTAAAATGTTTTTTATTTTTATTTTACAGTATATTTAAAAAACAGGAACATGTCAGTGCAAAGTCATTTTTATTCTGTTCAGTTTGTTAACTGAAAGAGGTCTGAGCTCTTAAGATTGCATTCAGGGTGCGCCAGATTGATGCATTTTACTCTAAATTTTACAAAATGTTTGACTTATATCTAGAGACCAGAATATCATAAAGACTTGTGGTTGGGCTATTTTGACTTGGGACAGTAAGCAACCACCTAACAACCAGTCATACAACCCTAACAACCGCCTATAACACTAACAAACATATGGCAATGCCCTGACAGCCATATTAGTATCATGGTAGCAAGTCATGCATGGTTAAAAAATCTCACATTTCCTTTACAAAACGTAAAAAAATATTTTTTTCAACAGAAGGTTTACCATTTGAGTAAACATAAACATGCATGTTGAGAGTGCTCTAGAAAATATTGCATTCGATATCAACATCTGACAAACATCTTAAAATTAGTTCATTTGCATGCTTTATTTATCATCAACAATTTAAAAGCATCTGTTAATATAATTTTTACAGGGAATGTTTTAGTGATGAATTGCAGATATTCAAACACCCCGGAAAGGACAGATCCATGGTGAAAACTTGCACATATTAGGAGATGACAATTTGTTTCTAATACAGCATATCTAAATGTGGTCACACTTAAGATTAGAGTCCAATTCTCACTATTAGCTAACTATTAACTATGACTTTTGCCTCAATGAACTCTTAATTACTGTGTATTAATAGTTAATAAGGTAGTTGTCAAGTTTAGTTATTGGGATTAAGGGATGAAGAATAAGGTCATGTAGAATAAGGCATTAATATACGTTTTATAAGTACTAATAAACAGCCAATATCCTAGTAATATGCATGCTTATAAGCAACTAGTTAATAGTGAGATTTGGACACTAAACTAGTGTTACCAAATCGGTACCACATTGAAAAAATTAATTTCTTCAGGTGCACTCTGCTGGTTTTGCCCCTGCACTCTTCCTGCGTTTTTCACCTTCAAAACTAAACTCCAATGTTAACTTGACATTAGATAACTCCATTAACATGAGGAATGTCTCTAACTAGGCAGATGTTAGTCAATGATGAACCAAAGCAAACCACAAAAAGCTCATAAAAGAAGTTCTGAAGACATTTTTACAACACACACACACACCTTAATTATAGCTTTAAAATGCACAGTCCACTTTCATTAGATAGAATTGGCTAGAAAATTGCACTCCTCAGTAATAAAGCACTGATTTCACGGTCTTTTGCAATTATTTTCCTTTATCAAACAATGTCCAGAATTCTGATTCCTTGTTCTGAGAAGAAATGAACAGCTAAGAAAGAGTAATTCTGGGACAATTTCTAATTCATTATCAAAAAAAAATGACATTCTATCTCCACAATCCAACTCAAAAGTCTAAAAAGCTCAAGTGTAACAGTGGTCACATACAGTGCTTCATTCTGGGTTAACCTAATTCACAATATCTTATCACACCGTAAGAATAAAATGGACAGACAGGGAAGCTGTACTTCTACTCTCTTAAATAATAATGAGAACGTAATTTGATGGTGAAATTCTCAAAACCATCCTCACTTGTTCCAGAAGAAGGAGGGCTCGAGATTACCCACAAACCTATGCAGCGTAAGCCTCACGCTGGCCTCCTCCTGCCCAGATGGGTCATCTCTAAATTCATCAGGGAGAGGAACTTTTTAAAAATGAAAAAGGAAATGCCACTCTAACAATCCCGAAGGGACACAGACAGCAGCATCTCACTGTACGAGCGCCAGGTGGGAATGTGAAGCGGGACACGTCAGGTCGCAATTAAAAACACCACCGGATGAACCATGCTGATGCAGAACAAGTGCTTTGTGTCGTGTCGCGGAAGGAGCTTTTACTGTGTGCTGTTCATTTCAGGTGACCATGGGTAGTGATCTCATTGGTTTGACGTAATCATCATAAAAATAGGCAGTAGCTCCATGTGCAACACACAGAGAGTAATGCTACTCCCCTCAAAATAACACAAGAGAGACGTGACTCAATGGACTCTATGCATGAAGAGAAAATAGCCAAGCTTAATTAAGCAGCTTACTCAAGGTCTATAAAGAAGCCACAACATTATGCAAATAGAATGGAGGCTATATCGAACTGAGTCTGCTGTGAAGAGGGAAGGCAACTAAACAATTAGAGACAATAAAAGTGAATGGGAAATGAAAGATTAAATGGATATTTAAGATGGCAATAAAGACTTAATTGCTTAGAACTCCGTGATAAGCCAGTGGAGACGATAATCATACAGTGAATGTAAAACACAAAGACGTGCTTGACTGGCGATATCCTTGTGGTTTTACTATGCTGTGAAATGTTGAATAAACTGCTCAAAAAATGTTGCAAGCTAAGCGAGCTCTATAGCCTACGAGCACTGCATACTGTCAGACAAAACTATACACTTACTGTAATTTACAAACTTTACAAGATTATGCATTACTTGTAAACATGTATATTTTATTTTATTTTTTATTATATAAAACTAAAGAGTTATTCACAAGCTGCATTCACAGTTATTGATTCAAACCACTTTGACTCATTGAAAAGAATTGATTCAAAAGAGTGATTCATTTGTGAATCTTACATCACATATACAGACTCTTACCAGCCAACTGAGAACACCAAACACAAATCTAGACCAGGGTTATTATCGTTAACTAAAACTAAAACCATATAAAAAAAATATTATTATATGAATAAAAAAAAAAAATTCAAACTCGTTATTACTATTTCAACTAGTTGCCAACATTTCTAATTTTCATTTAGTTTAAATAATAAAAAAGTAAAAATAAATAAATAAAAATAACTATAACTTAATAAAAAAATTTATACACATATTTAAAATATATAACAAAAATATATTGACATAAAAAAATTACAAAAAATACTAAAAGTTTAACTAAAATTAAAGTAAAAATAATAATATCTTGTTCAAAATATGAACAAAAAGTATAATATTATATTAAATGATACTAAAATAACACTGATATGGAGGGTTTAAAATAAAAATAAAAATTGTGTAATTTATCTCCCTCTTATCATTCCAAATGACAAACATTTGCTGAAAAATGCAATTTATTAAAAACTTCTCTAACATGTATATTTATATATATATATAAAAACAATGATTCTACCATATCACTACAACGAAAGGAAGGTGAAATATTAGCTACGGTAGTTTATATTCACTGTGTGTGTGTGTGTGTGTGTGTATGTGTGTGTTTATTAACGTGCTTGAATAACAACAGGACCTCTGCATCTGTCTTGAAATCTGCCTGTCACTTCAAATAACCAATTCCTGCTAAGAGGGAAAAGGAAGGGAAAGGAGTGGAAAACAGGCATGGTGAAATAAGAAAAGAGGGCAGAGGTGCTAGGATGGCGTGTCTTAAGAAAGCCAGCCCGGGTCGGGTGGGGGGGGGGTCAGGATAAGCTGTAATAGACTGAAGCTCAAATGAATGAGTCTGTCAGGCTGAGCTCAGGCCTTGACTGACTGTTCCTTTCAACCCGACATCCAACCCAGAGGCTCCTCCACGCAAGACGCCTTCCTTAATGATGATGCACGACTCTCGGTGTCACGGGCCCTCGAGGAGGTGCTGGGGGGCGGGGGGGTTTTGGGGGGGGGGGGGGGGGGGGGGTTCTCTGCAAACTGCTGGGGAATGAGAAACTGAGACCACCTGAATTGCAAACAAGCAGCCGAACCTCTGTCACAGCCGTTTCAATGGGCCGAAGAAAGAAAAGTGGGGGGAAAGAGTGAAATGGATGCTGGCGGTTCGAGAAAATCAATTGCGAAAATTAATAAGTGAATTCCCTGCAGCACGCCTGGCACCTCAAACGTCTCAATCTCCTTCCTCTCCTCTTTCTTTTATTTCTCTTCTCTCCGCGAGAGGGAGAGGAATTTGAAACACCTCCCTCATGCCTTTAGACACTTCCACCGATACACAGACAAAAGAGCTGAATTTCAAAGACACTCCACGTCTATGGAGACCGGAGCCCTCGTTTTGTAAGGTTAGTGAAATCCTCACCCAACAACGTGGGTGTCATTCCCTCTTTATTCTCTCATTCAAAATCCTTTTTCCATAGAAATACTGTATTCAATCATCTCTCCTTGACTCCTGAGTCCACTCTTAACTCAAACAAAAAACCCAATAATAAAATAAATAAATATATTTATGGAGATCAACGTGGTTAACTGGAGTTAAGAGGCACTTTTGAGCTCGGTAAAAGCAGAGGAGTTCCTGACAGTACCTGTTCTTGGCGCTCAAGCCACTGGTCCACCATGGGATGGTTGGCACTGAGGGAGGAGCGGGCGTTTTCCCTCTGAAACTGAGACGCCCAGGGGACGCCATCCCGAGGCAGGCTGCGGTACGCTTCCAGATCCTTAGCCTGGAAACACAGTGCCGGTAATAAAAGAGGCCGTTTACACCTGGTATTAAACTCACAATGAAAATAAAATTGAAGATTAAATTTGTTTTATAGAATATTGCTGTGTTTATTATAAATTATTGATCCGTGTACAGTACACTATTAGTTATTTATTTTTATTTTTACTATTATTATTCATGTGCCCTCATAATTTTTATTTAAAATAACTTCCCCTCCCTCCTACAGCTTCTCTTCTCTTCTCTGATGACGAGGGCGGGGCAACCTGTCACTCACATGAGATCAGCCAATAGCAAACCACAACCATCCAATCAGCCCCTCCTTGAACTGCCACCTTAACGTGGTGGAGGGGTTTGAGTACCCGAATGAACCTAGGAGCTATGTTGTCTGGGGCTATATGCCCCTGGTAGGGTCTCCCAAGGCAAACAGGTCCTAGGTGACGGGTCAGACTAAGAGCGGTTCAAAAAACCCCTTATGATAGAATCAGTTTTAAGGACCGTGACGTCGCCCGGTATGGCGCAGCCGGGGCCCCACCCTGGAGCCAGGCCCGGGGTTGGGGCTCGTATGCGAGCGCCTGGTGGCCGGGCCTCTCCCCACGGGGTCCGGCCGGGCTCAGCCCGAAGGAGCGACGTGGGACCGCCTTCCCGTGGGCTCACCACCTGCAGGAGGAGCCGTAAGGGGCCGGCGCAGAGAGGATCGGGCGGCAGTCAAAGGCAGGGGCCTCGGCGACCCGATCCCTGGACACGGAAACTAGCCTTAGGGACGTGGAACGTCACCTCGCTGGCGGGGAAGGAGCCTGAGATTGTGCGTGAGGTTGAGAGGTTCCGACTAGAGATAGTCGGGATCACCTCTACGCATGGCTTGGGCTCTGGAACCACACTCCTTGAGAGAGGATGGACTCTTCACCACTCTGGAGTTGCCCATGGTGAGAGGCGACGGGCTGGTGTGGGTTTGCTTATAGCCCCCCAGCTCAGCCGCCATGTGTTGGAGTTTACCCCGGTGAACGAGAGGGTGGTTTCCCTGCGCCTTCGGGTCGGGGATAGGTCTCTCACTGTCGTGTGTGCCTACGGGCCAAACGGCAGTGCAGAGTACCCGGCCTTCTTGGGGTCTCTAGGAGGAGTGCTGGAAAGTGCTCCGACTGGGGACTCCGTCGTTCTACTGGGGGACTTCAACGCTCACGTGGGCAACGACAGCGACACCTGGAGGGGCGTGATTGGGAGGAACGGCCCCCCCGACCTGAACCCGAGTGGTGTTCAGTTATTGGACTTCTGTGCTAGTTACAGTTTGTCCATAACGAACACCATGTTCAGGCATAAGGGTGTCCACCAGTGCACGTGGCACCAGGACACCCTAGGTCGTAGGTCGATGATCGACTTTGTGGTCATTTCATCTGACCTGCGGCCGTATGTCTTGGACACTCGGGTGAAGAGAGGGGCGGAGCTGTCAACTGATCACCACCTGGTGGTGAGTTGGATCCGATGGCGGGGGAGGAGGCTGGACAGACTCGGCAGACCCAAGCGTACTGTAAGGGTTTGCTGGGAACGTTTGGCCGAATCTCCTGTCAGAGAGATCTTCAACTCTCACCTCCGGCAGAGCTACGACCAGATCCCGAGGGAGGCTGGAGATATTGAGTCTGAGTGGACCATGTTCTCCACCTCCATTGTTGAAGCGGCCGCTCGGAGCTGTGGCCGTAAGGTCTCCGGTGCCTGTCGAGGCGGCAATCCCCGAACCCGGTGGTGGACACCGGAAGTAAAGGATGCCGTCAAGCTGAAGAAGGAGTCCTATCGGGCCTGGCTGGCTTGTGGGACTCCGGAGGCAGCTGACAGGTACCGGCAGGCCAAGCGGACTGCGGCCCGGGTGGTAGTGGAGGCAAAAACTCGGGCCTGGGAGGAGTTCGGTGAGGCCATGGAGAAGGACTATCGGCTGGCCACGAAGAGATTCTGGCAAACTGTCCGGCGCCTCAGGGGGGGGAAACAGTCCCCCACCAATGCTGTTTACAGTAGGGGTGGGCGGCTGTTGACCTCAACTGGGGATGTCGTCGGACGGTGGAAGGAATACTTCGAGGATCTCCTCAATCCCACCGTCACGTCTTCCATTGAGGAAGCAGAGGCTGAGGGCTCAGAGGTGGACTCGTCCATCACCCTAGCTGAGGTCACCGAGGTAGTCAAGAAACTCCTCGGTGGCAAGGCACCGGGGGTGGATGAGATCCGCCCTGAATACCTCAAGTCTCTGGATGTTGTGGGGCTGTCTTGGTTGACACGCCTCTGCAGCATCGCGTGGCAGTCGGGGACAGTGCCACTGGGATGGCAGACCGGGGTGGTGGTTCCCCTTTTTAAGAAGGGGGACCGGAGGGTGTGTTCCAACTACAGGGGGATCACACTTCTCAGCCTCCCTGGGAAAGTCTATGCCAGGGTACTGGAGAGGAGAATACGGCCGATAGTGGAACCTCGGATTCAGGAGGAACAGTGTGGTTTTCGTCCGGGCCGTGGAACACTGGACCAGCTCTATACTCTCTACAGGGTGCTGGAGGGTTCATGGGAGTTTGCCCAACCAGTCCACATGTGTTTTGTGGATTTGGAGAAGGCATTCGACTGTGTCCCCCGAGGCGGCCTGTGGAGGGTGCTCCGGGAGTATGGGGTCCGGGGTCCTTTGCTAAGGGCTGTCCGGTCCCTATATGATCCGAAGCAGGAGCTTGGTTCGCATTGCCGGTAATAAGTCAGACTTCTTCCCAGTGCATGTTGGACTCCGGCAGGGCTGCCCTTTGTCGCCGGTTCTGTTCATAATTTTTATGGACAGAATTTCTAGGCGCAGCCAGGGGCCGGGGGGTGTCAGGTTTGGGGACCACGTGATTTCGTCTCTGCTCTTTGCGGATGATGTTGTCATGTTGGCCCCTTCACACCAGGACCTTCAGCATGCACTGGGAGGGTTTGCAGCCGAGTGTGAAGCGGCTGGGATGAAAATCAGCACCTCCAAATCCGAGGCCATGGTCCTCAGTCGGAAAGGGTGGCTTGCCCACTTCAGGTTGGTGGAGAAATCCTTCCTCAAGTGGAGGAGTTTAAGTATCTTGGGGTTTTGTTAACGAGTGAGGGAAGGATGGAACGGGAGATTGACAGACGGATCGGTGCAGCTTCTGCAGCAATGCGGTCGATGTACCGGTCTGTTGTGGTGAAGAAGGAGCTGAGCCGTAAGGCAAAACTCTCGATTTACCGGTCAATCTACGTTCCTACTCTCACCTATGGTCATGAGCTTTGGGTCATGACCGAAAGGACAAGATCCCGGATACAGGCGGCCGAAATGAGCTTTCTCCGCAGGGTGGCTGGGCGATCCCTTAGAGATAGGGTGAGAAGCTCGGTCACTCGGGAGGAGCTCAGAGTAGAGCCGCTGCTCCTCCACATCGAGAGGGGTCAGCTGAGGTGGCTTGGGCATCTGTTCAGGATGCCTCCTGGACGCCTCCCTGGGGAGGTGTTCCGGGCACGTCCCACTGGGCGGAGGCCCCGGGGAAGACCTAGGTCACGCTGGAGAGACTATGTCTCCCGGCTGGCCTGGGAACGCCTCGGTGTCCCCCCAGAAGAGCTGGAGGAAGTGTCCGGGGAGAGGGAAGTCTGGGCATCTCTGCTTAGACTGCTGCCCCCGCGACCCGGCCCCGGATGAAGCGGAAGAAGATGGATGGATGGATGGATGGAACCATCCAATCAATTCCTTACGGACACAATCAAGCCCAGAGCGTTTCACTCGTTTATACGGCACAAGAGGAAAGAAAAGCCTATCGCAACTTCTGTTTCATGCTGACTTTAAAGGGTTAGTTAACCCAAAAAGTAACAGGCTCATTGGAAAAATGTATCAATCTACATTTTTGTAAAACCCCAAAAACATACTTATGCATAAAATTCACTGCAGTTTCCATTATCGAAGTGTAAATGTGTGTAAGTGTGTGTGTGTGTGTGTGTGTGTGTGTAAGTGTGTGTGTGTGTGTGTGTGTGTGTTCAAATTCGTTTATTATTAGGATAAGCCCCTTGAGATGTATCATCTCGTTTTCGAGGGGGTCCCAACATATAACACAATAATTACATAACAGCAAATAAGTAAGTGTGTGTGTGTGTGTGTGTGTGTGTGTTTGTGTGTGTCTGTGCGTGTGTGTGTGTGTGTGTGTGTGTGTGTGTGTGTGTGTGTGTGTGTGTGTGTGCGTGTGTGTGTGTGTGTGTTAAAAAGAAGCTACTTTAACAATAAAACCAGCTTAGCTATTACAAAAAAGCAGACTGGGTTTTAATAATATGAATACCAATTTCCTTAAATATATGGTGTGCAATATAGCAATACCTTATTGAAAACCCAGATTAAACTCACTGTGCAATGGATGGTGTACGAAGCTCATCTTGGATCCAAGCCCAGCAATGATATCATTCAGGCCACCTAAATTTATTGGGCACGGTAATTTCATTTCTCACTAATAAGGAGCTCCATTACAAGCTACTAATTCACACTATGTTTCTAATGTTACACTGCATGTTTTCACAAAGGTGAAATCAAACGCCCTCTGGCACTGGAGCTCAAGTCAAATCTCCATTTGAAGAGTTTTTAGAGCAAACCTAAAGCAGGTTATCCTATGACACACAGGGCTTTAGCCTAGAAAGCCCACTGAGCACCGTTGCTCTTGGCTAATGACCTAGTCTGAACAATGAGGAAGAAGAAAACGAGTTTCCAGTTATAGCATGAGCCAATTCACAACCGGACATAACCGCGATCCCATACAGTGTTGGAACACAAAGTGATTTTGATGTTCCTGCTGGTAAAATGATCTATATAGGTAATCCTGACATTAAACAGCAGGATAAAATAGAGGAGGAAGAGACACAGCGAGGAACATGAAGAACAATAGGTCAAAGGCCCATAGGATGAGTGAAGAATTCATACAGATGGCCTTATGAATGAGCATGCTGTAGTGATTGAGGCATTGGCCTCCAAATGCAGCAGGAGGCCTATTGGTTTCTCATAGTTCAGGAAGAGATACTGAGAGGCAGATGTTACGCTCCATATGAGAAAATATCCATGAAGACCAAACAATGCTTTGTAAAAACACGGAACAGGACACATTCTGGCCAATAAATACATTAAAATGCAATGTATACACATAATGATTAAAATACATCTTTTATATGATGAATATATTTTGAATTAAATAAATAAATAAACATGGTGAGGTTAGTTCAGGTTGTAAAATGTCAAAAAACTAGGTGTAAGGATATTATTTATTTTACTTTTGCCTTGATGGTTACACCGCATGACATTGAAAAAAAAACACCTGACATGTGCATTTTTAAATTAGGCTACATATCTTTTCTTTTTTTTTTTTTTTTTCTTTATCTTGGACAGTCATTGACCCCCACACCAGCAAGTCTTGGCCAGATAAAATGAGATCGTTATATTCAAAAGTTAGATGTAGAAGAAAGAAGTATCCAAAAAAAATCCACAGAGTTTTTGAGAAGGACTATTTTCTGCATATATCAGCCAACAGCCAAGATGCAAATACGCTACATTTCTTCTCAGCGCCAGCTATTCTTACTTCAAGGTGAACTAACACCTTTATGTTCATTTCACAAATTCGCTGGTGCTAAAATAGAGCACATTTATATTCACCCCGTTGCTTATCGTCATCTGACAGTATCAACCAAAAACAGACCTTCCAAACACCTCAAGCTTTCCTTAGGAAATCCCACAAAAACAATCAAGAAATAAATGATCCGGTGCAGAACGAAAGGTAAAAAATAACAGCTTAATTCTTCCGCTCTGCTAAAATAAGAGTGTGGTGTTTGGATTATGGAAGAAACCGACAAGCAAAGTGCTTTTAAACAGGATTACTAGTGAACGGCATGAGACGCGCTAATCTCATCGAGGGTTGCGGTGTCACATTCGGAGTACTCCATCTTCCCTCACTCCCTCCCCTTTGCCCTTCTTTTAATTTGGAATATTGCTGTTTCAAAGCACTGAAGGCTTGTCATCACTGCAAAAGAGCAGCCATTTTGCAAGGATAATTGGCCTCTTTTTCATTGGTTGCCTTGGGAAGACTAGGGAGGAAAACAGAGAATCTGCCTCTCTTTGATTCATTTAAAGCCCAAGGCATTGACCATCGCAATGAGGCCACAATCAAGAGGGAAGCAACAAACAAAGAAAGCAGATCCCATTCTTCTTACAGCAAAGACTTATGGTTCCATAACCAAGAGAGTTCCAGGTCAACAACGAACAGGGGCAATGCTCATCAAGAATATCTCAAGATGAATGAGACGGAGCAAAGGGAAGCCACTTCTTACGAGTTGTCCTAAAAATGCTCCAATTGGTGTAAATTGCTTCGATTTGTGCCGGACAAAAATCCTAACCCTAGACTTAAAGGGTTAGTTCACCCAAAAATGAAAATTAAGTCATTAATTACTCACCCCCATGCTGTACCAACCCCGTAAGACCTTCGTTCATCTTCGGAACACAAATGAACATATTTATGATTAAATCTGAGAGGTTTATGACTCCTCCATAGGCTCCCTAAGGGAATGAATCCTGACGGCCCAGAAAGTCATTAAAGAAAATGTTTAAATATTCCATGTCGCAACAGTGGCTCAACTATAAGTTTATCAAGCGACGAGAATACTTTTTGTGCGAAAAAACAAACAAAAATAACGACTTTATTCGACTATTCCTTTTCTTCCTTGTAGGCCTGAAACGAGACTTCAAGAGATTTCCACGACGCATGCGCGAGAATTGCGATCTCCTTCAACTACTTCAGTTCAGTTCTCGCGCGTGCGTCGTGGAAATCTCTTGAAGTCTCGTTTCAGGCCCACAAGGAAGAAAAGGAACAGTCGAATAAAGTCGTTATTTTTGTTTGTTTTTTCGCACAAAAAGTATTCTCGTCGCTTGATAAACTTATAGTTGAGCCACTGTTGCGACATGGAATATTTAAACATTTTCTTTAATGACTTTCTGGGTCGTCAAGTGTCAATCCCTTAGGGAGCCTATGTAGCAGTCATGAACCTCTCAGATTTAATCATAAATATCTTCATTTGTGTTCCGAAGACGAAGGAAGGTCTTACGGGGTTGGTACAGCATGGGGGTGAGTAATTAATGACTTAATTTTCATTTTTGGGTGAACTAACCTTTTAAGCCGGGTGCACACTGTGCGATTTGGCCGCCTGAGACAAATTTTGCAAATCCTAAAAGAATCCTCTGATCCTAGACCAAAATCTGAAGTCTTTGATCGTTAGTTTGACATGTTCACCGACAGCCGAATAATGACCGTTGCGATCAAATTTGACCTCAGACGAAATTCTGGCAGAGGATTTGACTCAGGCATTGCAGTTAGTTGGTCGTTCTACGACGACCATCAAATTGTCTTCGTTTTTCAAGACAAGCCACGACCAAAGTTAACGTTAGAGTTTTCTTTGTAGCCACTATTTTGATCCCGCGTGTAATGCAGCGCACATCACCGAACGTGTCATTGATTGATGATGTAAAACTCCGGACAAGTTTTCTTGCGTGCATCCGTTTTTATCGTGTCTTGCAGCGGAGATCTTACAGTGTGACATGGCTTACAGCGATGATCATGTTCGGACAGTCTGACAAGCAACAATCGTAGAGGACTAGTATAAATCGCACAGTGTGCACCCGGCTTTACTGACCCTGTAAAGCAGATCAGCCTGTCACTGAAAAAAAAGGTAATATAAAGGATGGGAGAATTAAGCAGAATCTAAATCACAATATTCTTTGGTCAATGACACACTGATGTAGCCTACTGGAAAAACAATAACGTCCTAATGAGAATTTCCTAAAATAATGCTAGAATGCTAATAAAAAATAACAGATAGAGGTAATTACTAAAATTAGGATAAAAAATCCTAGATTTAACAGTTTTGCTCCTATAGTGTGTGGTGTGCCACGATGTGAAGATGACAACACACCACACACAAACGGATTTTTAACCAGAGTCCCGACTGTGAACAAGAGAAATCTCGCACAATCTTCAGAATAAACATGGCGGACGATAAGCAGAAAGAAATTTCTATGATAATGTTTGGAATGCTTTTGACAGGAAAAAAAAAGAAAAGGGTTTGGGTGAAGTCGTGGAGACTGCGGGAGCATGGACTTTACATGCAAAATCTTTCCAAAATCTGTCAAAATCAACAGAGTACGTGCGCATTTGTCCTCGGGGTTCCCCTCACACATCAGGATTTCTGATCGTAAATAGATCATGTTGAATGTTTATGATTCACGATGGGGCGTCTCCGGCTTTCTTCCGAGCAGGTTCGTTCACTCTTAACACCTCACACCACAGGAACAACTGATAAGATAATATGTAGAACCATCAAGATAATCAGGACTTCATTTAGGATTGTCAGAAGTGGAGAAATCGGCCCGAATATCTTGTGGTCTGGCCCTAGCATATAACACAGTTTTCTCTAACATTAAGGCCCATCCAAACCAAGAACTATAAAGCTAACAATAACGATACATGTATTAACGCCCACGTCAACGGTCAATAATGTTCAGTTTGTTATAAGCGTGTGATGCAATTTTGTCATCTGCTGCTTTAAATGCTCGAGCTCTTTAAAGTTGGGTGGATTGTGATTGGCTGTCAATGTTTTTATCGTTTATCAGGCAGAAAATCATTCTGAAAGTGATTAGTTATCATTATAGCTGTAGTGTGTAAATATACAGAAGAACTGTTACCCGCCCCTTGGCCAATGCCATATTCTTCGCCTATTCCCTGAACGATTACCAAAGATGTATTTGTCACGTTACTTGTATTTGTCATGTGATTTTTATTTTTTTTATTTTTGTGTGTGTGTGTGTGCCCAATTAAGGTGATCACCTGTGTCTATTTAAAGTTGACTTCACTCTACATTGCTATTGTGCCTGATGAAGACCTGAGGGTCGAAACGTTGCCTTTAAATAAATCCTTTGGAGCAGTAATTTTCAGTGTGCGGACTTCACACTTCTTTATTTGTTTAACGATTACCAAAGATGGCCATGTCGTGGCGACATCCCACAGGAAGCGGAAGCACGGATGCCCGAGACAAACATGGGGGCATATTTTTATCGAAGACTTACCATGGGACGGAGCCGAAACACTGGAGATTGCTTAGCGCCCAATGCGCCGCACGGTTAAAGTTATAATCATTGGTGTGACTGCCATTTAGAGCTATGATTATTATATGCATATTGGCCTAATACATGGCTACTTTATAATGTTTGAAATGGTGAAGAAGATGAAGAAGAAAGATGATTTTGCCTCCATAGGTGTAGTTAAAACATCATCTTTTAAAGTGCCTCTATTATGGATTTTTCGAAAATGACCTTTCATGTAGTGTGTAACATAGCTCTAAGTGAATGAAAACATCCTGCAGTATATAAAGTTATTGTCTTTCAAAAGTAAGAGTCGACTCGGAGTCAATGAAATGAATAGTTTTTCAAACGAGTCATAAGCCGTTTCGTCGTGACGTCAAGATGAAACATTAGCATATTACCCGTCCACGTATTGCGCGCGCAGACACCAGGGAAAACTTGAACCTCAAACACAACAGCTGATTCCTGTGGATGCTGGACATCATCATGTCCAGAAGACCCTGTGCTGAGTAGCTCACGGAACGGAGGGATTTAGAGAGATTGATTAATCTGACGAGTCGTTTGAGAATCATTGAAAATGTGGTGATGTGCAAATGTATATTATGAGAAAATGGAGACTCCAAAACAACATTAGGAAACTTTAAATTAGCATAATAGGGGCACTTCAAGCAAGTTCAGAAAGTTAAATTAATGTTCTTTATGTTGCTTTCCAATAAAAATATAAATAGAAAAATAGAATAGGAAAAAAACTCACCTTTCGCTCTAGACTACTGGTTCTGCTGGTGGTGTTGGCTTTCATAAACCCTGCCGTGGTGGACCAGCGTGTGGGATTCTTACGAGACGGTTCCTCTGGCTGAAGCTGGGCTTCGGGAAGACCAACCAGGGCTGGATCACTGCTACGCCGTACATGCAAGGGCATGTCTGAAACAGAGAGATGAGAAAGATCTGGTTAACAGCATATATTTTCATGCATCTCACTCCAAAAACTGGAGTATCTTCACTACGGCGCAATAAGACATCCTTCCCATATGACCACAGATAACAAACACAACACTCTGGCTTGATTTCCTACAGAAAGGCCCTTTTCAGTGCCACAAAAGTGTGACAGGGACACAGTAGTACATTTATGTCTGACACAAAGCCAGTTCCTTTGAGCATTGCAAAGAAAGGCGGTGGCAATAGGACCATTTAGCTGGGCTTGTTCTGTGGCACGCGCACACCACACACGCTTCCGAGGAAGATGAGAGAGGCGAGACAGAGGTGTCCCTGTGCTGCGGCGCTGTAATGGGTTTGAACTGCAGGGCAGGGGGGGGGGGGGGGGGGGGGGGGGATTAGTCAGATACCGGTTCACTCTTCCCGTCTCACACAGCTCAGATCGCTGCTCTGGCTTTTAGGGCTCTGTGCTCGTGGGCATGTACAAACTAGACTTATTTTTACTGTTTACTAACACTTTCTATTAAGTCTGTATATTCAAAGCATTATATTTAAAAATGCCTGATAATACACCTACAATGAATATAACTGTAACCATAAAATAATACTGTCACATACACTCACCTAAAGGATTATTAGGAACACCATACTAATACTGTGTTTGACCCCCTTTCGCCTTTAGAACTGCCTTAATTCTACGTGGCATTGATTCAACAAGGTGCTGAAAGCATTCTTTAGAAATGTTGGCCCATATTGATAGGATAGCATCTTGCAGTTGATGGAGATTTGTGGGATGCACATCCAGGGCACGAAGCTCCCGTTCCACCACATCCCAAAGATGCTCTATTGGGTTGAGATCTGGTGACTGTGGGGGCCATTTTAGTACAGTGAACTCATTGTCATGTTCAAGAAACCAATTTGAAATGATTCAGGCTTTGTGACATGGTGCATTATCCTGCTGGAAGTAGCCATCAGAGGATGGGTACATGGTGGCCATAAAGGGATGGACATGGTCAGAAACAATGCTCAGGTAGGCCGTGGCATTTAAACGATGCCCAATTGGCACTAAGGGGCCTAAAGTGTGCCAAGAAAACATCCCCCACACCATTACACCACCACCACCAGCCTGCACAGTGGTAACAAGGCATGATGGATCCATGTTCTCATTCTGTTTACGCCAAATTCTGATTCTACCATCTGAATGTCTCAACAGAAATCGAGACTCATCCGACCAAGCAACATTTTTCCAGTCTTCAACTGTCCAATTTTGGTGAGCTCTTGCAAATTGTAGCCTCTTTTTCCTATTTGTAGTGGAGATGAGTGGTACCCGGTGGGGTTTTCTGCTGTTGTAGCCCATCCGCCTCAAGGTTGTGCGTGTTGTGGCATCACAAATGCTTTGCTGCATACCTCGGTTGTATCGAGTGGTTATTTCAGTCAAAGTTGCTCTTCTATCTGCTTGAATCAGTCGGCCCATTCTCCTCTGACCTCTAGCATCAACTAGGCATTTTCCAGACATTACAGTGTTTGTCTTTTTCTGTTTCTGTTTCCAAAAACATCACTCCTCAAAGTCCTCCTTTTACTGTATAAGTGTCAATGTAATAGAAAAAAATAACCCCTGCCACTGAGTCTAAGCCAGACTGGAATCAGCTGCGGTTGGCCCAATTTACCCAACATAAATAAGCTGTGGGTCAATTATTCAATTGTTTGTTTATTATTTTGCTGAGATATATTGTTTTTGAACTGATATCATTGCAGAAGCAGAGGTTTTTATACTGTATCTAAGGTTTGCAATATTGTTTTTGCTATTGTGGGATGGTGTGTGTTAACATTCGCAAATACTACAAAAACCATCCATAATTTTGTTGGGAGGTATAGCTTGTCTGTTAAGAAAATGTAAGCATTGTGGAAATGTGTTCACTGACTGCATATTGTGCGAAAACGACATGAAATGTGTGAATGGTATGGCCACAAAAGACCGATGCTGCGCTAATTGTGTTTAGAATTTTGAAAATGTGACAACTGGATGGACAAACGCTTGTTAGCGACTGAAAAAAACTGTATAGTGAGTAACTTATTATTGCCTTATTACTTACTATTATAAAACAATATTGCCAATTAATTTCTCAATTGTTGCTCTACCAACAAAAAAAAAATAGTTCAAAAGAAAGACAGCATCACTGAATTAATCAGCATTTTTGAACAAAACAGTTAAATGAACGATTCAATGACTCAGTCGTAAGGCTGCATCCTAATAAGTTTCCATATCTTGGCTGTCACATCACCTAGCACTATCAACGGCCGTCCCAATTTGAAGGATCCAAGGAAGGCGGCCTTCGATTGCATCCTTCATTCAGAATATTTTGAAGGATGCATCAAGTGTATCCAAACTAAAAACCTTCATGACGTGCCATGCAGACTTTCTAAATCACCTCATTCTAGTGTTTAATGCAGAGGAGAAGTCTTGTCTAGAACCCTCAGATGAGCTGGTCTAGGATTATTAGGAAGCAGCCTTCCAATTGAGAAGTACCAATTAGTTTCATTACTAAATTAATACGTGTTTGAACGAATCAGTTGAAGGAATTATTTAAGTTACTCACTAATTTGTTTTGTTCCTGAATGAATCAGAATTTTTGAATGAATCAGTTGAACGAATGATTCAATGACTCACAACATTTTGTTGGACTCCACATTCTTGGAAAGCTACTCGATCTGATTCTAGGAATATTGGAAATTTTGTATAATGCATCATAGGAACAAGTTCACCTATAAATGACAACTCTGTCGCCATCATGTCATTTTAAGTCTTTATGCTGACATACTTTCTTCCATTGCAAATGTAGATTGCAAATTGCCACACTTGGCAATATAATGGATATGAGAGTACTTTATTTAATTTAAAGTTCTACATTTTATGAATATCATAGAAAATATAAAACCAGTTCAGATTAAAATAGCCACAGACAGTGACATTTTAGACCCGAGGGGAATAAATAACCTCCCCCGGGAAACCTTTGTTTTCCCCTTGCTAGTGTCTGTGCCATGCGTTGGCCACAGTCAGCGTGAAAGTAAAGCGTTCACATGTCATCTGCAGTTGTGTCTGAGTGTCGACGGGCAGATTTACTGTTAGTGTCTTGCCACCTGGCAGAAGCTCTGAGCGTTTGAAATTTCTCCGCTCTCTGGTCTCTGGGTTTATGACTTGCTACAAGTGTATGTGGTACATCCATAATTATGCAAATGTCCCAGCAACCACCTGTCATCCCTCGACAGCGTCCTGCCACAGCATATGCCCATATTGCGACTACCATCTGATAGCGTACGCATGCATATGCAGCTTAAAGAAAGTCGCAATTTTACAGACATAGAATATTTCGGTCAGGCCACACAACTCACCACATGAGGTCCCAATGAAAACAGAACCGTGAAATCCGAATAGCCTGAGGCCGTACAAAAATACTCACCAGACCAAGGGAGGCCCTATTATCCAATTAGGAACTGAACTCAATAATGATTTTTAATACACTTCCTTTTGTCGGTGTTCAGTTCACATTCAGTTCATGGCTCTAATGACGAGGCCCCTCAGCCGAAGTGTAACTGTATAACTCTAACCTGTGTCTGTGATTACACTCAATAATTAGCTTAAGGCCAAGACGGCTCGAAACGCACAGAGATGGGTCTCGAGAAAAAAAATAAAAGATCAAATAACATCCAAATACGTTGTCCCGGCCTCCATAAAATTACATTACATATTACTAACGTCAAACAAGAAGTGGCATGCGGATTGCAGATAATGGGAGCCGGAACTAATGGGGCTTTCAGAGAACAACGCAACAAAGGCAAAAACAATGTTTTATTGAATGTGACAGGGTTGTTGAACTCGGCCAAATCGTAACATCCAAATCAGTAACATCAAAAATCTATGCAGAAGTATGAAGGGAGCCAAAATATGTCTGAGGAACCTATTACAGAGAAAGTCGGGAAATGTTGGGAAAAGCACCAATTTTGAACAAATATTTTAAATCATGTTGAAGATGAGGCCTGAACGAATCCACGTGGGACTTCTCAACAAACCTCATACTTTTCTGTCCAATTTTTGGTCTTTTTCTTGGTTCCAAAGTTCCTAGTTTGACCACAGCAGATGTCTTTGAATATTTTCTGGGAGCAGGTGGTTGCTCATCGGATGCATGTGTTCATATCCTTATTTGATTTTTTTAAAGAATCTAATCACAGAATCTTTGAAGAGAATCAAACCACATGCTCATCTGCAACATGTTGCATTATTACACTAATCTGCTCAATGCGGGTAAATATTTCTCTTTTCCTGGTGTAATTAATGCAACTCAAAGATGTTCTGCAATATAAGTCTTAAACTTTTCACATCCAAAAGCAAAAATATCAGTTACTTAAGCCAAAAGTGTGTCATTTGACTTCTCTATCAATACAATCAACCAACTCGAGCATCCACCAACTTTCTCATGCACAAACGATACTTGGGTGGAAATCACATGAGTTTCAAATATTTCTGCATATTTTAATATGAGAAAATGTCTGCCTTTTTTAAACCAGCCATTTTTAGAAGTACAATGAGAGCATGGATTGCAGAAAGCATGTGATGCTGCTCTGACAATATTGCTTTTGTTGAACAGCCCATCTAGTAAGTACACATAGAGGACACACGACCCCGTTTCATCCCTTTCTCCCTCTCGCGCCACTCCAGCCAATATGGGTTCCTAATGTGTGATCGGATTAGCTTTCCTCGGCCAGAAATTGGCTTCCCCTGCGTTTAATAACCAAGACGACCACTTAAAGGCCTGTACCCATCGATCTCAGGTGTGTTAGGGGTATGACCAGGCCCTCTAATGAGACCAAGCACCAATTTCAGCTCTCCATGGAGGATTATGAATAGAGGGGGAAACACAGGCCTGCAAATAACCTAGACACCAAAGATGGTGTTAAACTCACCAGGGACGCCCTCTCAGACATCATATTTACATCTCTAATCCACCGCCTCTAGTTGAGGGCCGTGTGGTGGAGATTTGTGGATTAGTCTGTAATTGAGGGAGAATATTCCCTGGTATCTCGGATACGATGCACCACAAACCTTCATTCACAATCACGACCTTTACTCGAAAATCTACGAGATACCGAAATGTAGATACGACTCTTCATACTGATCATAATTTCATCTCTAACTTTAACTCGTTCCTCTATAAACCTTGTGTTTTCCGCTTCGCTGAGTTGGCACTAATAACATGCAATTTACTTCTGACTTTTCAAACACAGGGCTCTCTAATATATTACTTACTGCTTCCAATCATTTAAATTGCCCGTGTGTCCATTTTGTCCTTGCGGCCCGCTTACCTGCCAAAGGAAAGTGTCCCTGACTGGCTGCCAGTAGTGGGTAATGGAGAGGACGGGGAGCGCCGAGGAATACTGATCAGGCTGTGGAAGAGGACACTATGATGAGCAGGAACAGGTATAGGCCAAGCCTGTAATTCCCATTTCATCTTTTCCCCCTTTCTGTCGCCTTTCATATGTTGCAAATGAAATGATTGGCTAAACCAGGCATAATTGTATGGATTTCTATGGATGTTACAAATACGACCTTGGCTTTCTGATGGATAAATATTCTATGCTTCAAGGACTGGCCAGCGCC
This sequence comes from Tiaroga cobitis, assembly GCA_030578255.1. NCBI lineage: Eukaryota > Metazoa > Chordata > Actinopteri > Cypriniformes > Leuciscidae > Tiaroga > Tiaroga cobitis. The sequence goes on along the minus strand of CM060614.1, from coordinate 30,764,303 downwards.
TGAACGTTTAGATGGCCGAGGAGTCTAATTGAAGGGGCTGAGTTAATAAAATATGAAATAATGTCTTTGCTGGAACTCTTTTTAAAGAGTCAAGTGTCACCAGAGCATCCATATTGATATCTCTGGAGGCTTAGGCAGGGACCTCTTTCAACTATATCTCTCAACCTACATTTGCATTTGCCAAAGGGGTACAAAAAGTCTTCCTAAAGGAGGTAGCTTAACTTTGGAAAAATAGACTTTTTATTGCATTGGGGCACTGGAAATGTGTTCAAAAGGAATATCTTGGAATTTGTTCAAATAGCAAGACTTGAGAGGACTGTCACACGCTGAATAGTGAGGTGATGCTCAATTTAGAGGCAGCTAATCTTGAGTAGATCTTGAGTTTCAGTTTTGTATACAGTGTGGATTTGTTTTCTCTAGGGAAGAACGAGGACACGCTGGGAGGATTTAGAGGCAGATGTAGAGAAAGAGTGAGTGTCCTGCTTGAGTGCTAGAGCATTGCGACTGGGCAGCGTCTGTGCGTTTCGACACGGTGGAATGTGAGAGGTTCTAGTCTGGAGATGTAAAAGTGAGAGAGTGGTGATAAGAAACCAGAACTGGAAAAAAAAACTGAGAGTGAAAGATAAGGGGATTCAAGTACAGAGAGACTGAGAGAAAGATACTGAAACCTCCGGACACAACTGTCACATCTCAACCTTCAACTTTCAATTGTTTGGTTTCTGTTTGTCTCTCCATCAGTGTTATTTTATAGGATTGTTTGAGATAAAAAAAAAATTTGTTCATTTTCCATTTTCATTTTATTTGTAAGGTTTTATTAATTGTGTTGCGTGTTTTAGTCATTTTATATATTTTTTTTAATATGTCTATATAGTTGTTGTTCGTTTTTATTAGTTTTAGTTAATTTAGTACATCAAGTTCAGTACATCAACTAAATAAAAAAATGAGAAATGTTGTTTTGGCAACTAGCTGAAATATACGGTATATATATATTTTTTTTATTTCAGTTAACGTTTATTTTATTTTAGGCGACGAAAATGTTTTAATGGTTTTAATTTTAGTGAACTATATTAACCAAGACATTTGGAGGAATCTAGGGATGCACAATACATGGTATTCATATCAGTCAATACTGGATATTGAATTGTAATTGTTCATGTCTTTTATGTTTACATTTAGATTACCTTTGACATGATTTAACACTGATTTAAATGTAATATTTAAAAACATAAATATTCCAAAATAATATGAGATAATCCATTAAATAAAATAAAAAACATACTTCATTCCGTACATTATATTGCTGTGATGCATACATTTACTTGTAACATTTAAAACGATTGATTTTGGTTTTTAATGTTTATTTATTTTATTTTTTAGAACAAATTTCATCCATTTAATGTGTATCGCAATCACATAAAAATAGAATTTAGAACTAGAATTTTATTATTGGTGCATCACTAAAGGAAATATATTACTGCTTCCCAAATCTTTAGTGTTGATGTAAATAATTATTTCGGACTCTAATCATAATAGTACATTCTACATAAGCACAGTAAGTAGATGTTGAGGATAAGGTTTGGACAGCCGGACGGTTGTGTACACTGTCTAGTCAACACAAGGTTAAATATTCAATGAATCTGAAGCTCGAAGGAGATCTGGAACAGATCACATCTCCCGTGTGACTCTAATGGGAAATGCACTCGTTTACACAAGTCGAAATGCAAAGTAATCTTACATGATGACTTAAAACCTCAGATGTGTTTTATAAACCTTATGAGCAGAAGCACTGCAAAGTCAGACAGAAATCAACACATACTTTCTGTATACGGCCACACAAACAAACAGCACCTGACTCTCTGAAGGGCAACAAATAAATGTTAACAACACGTAGTGAGCTGGGAGGATCTGCATTAAACTGCCTCCAGATTTAGATCGATTTAGAGAGACACAAGGAGGAGGACTGATATAAGCAAGGATGAAGTGGAAAGAGTATGTGTATGAAAGGGACAGGGAAAGGAGGAAGGACTGGAAACTCAAGCCTGGATTTCACGAAATGAATCCTGACTCATCTGGGTTGACGTTTCCCACATGCTGGGGACAGCAATCAGAGCTGTACGGGGGAGAGCAATTAACTCAACACCGAGTGGCAACACCCCAGTGTCACCAGTGGGCCAGCGGAGAGGAATGAGAACAGAAGTCCCTGGAGAAGAGCTAATCAGCTAACCAAACATTTCTGCTGAGCTGGAACTACACACAGCTCTCCTGATGTAAATACCATAGAAGCGTTCCCTCGAAGCTACAGCCACCTCGACGGAAAACTGGATCTGCCGGCACTGTCAGTCAAACACACAAGCGTTCACTACGTTTCAAAACAGAACCAATCAATGCGATTCAAAGTCAACATGAACTGCCGCTTGCAATCCGTTTTACGTGCATACTCAAACATGTCTGTAAGTGAAATGGATATTCAGTGCAGAATAACATAGGTGGAAATTTATTTAGGTTGGATGACAAAAAGTGGGAGTTAGCTGAAATTATGCCTAAATATGGATTTTAAAGAATATACACTACCGTTTAAAAGTTTGGGGTCAGTATTGGGACACAGTAAAAACTCAGTAAAGACATTTAAAGAGATATTTCAAATAAACGCTGTTTTAATTAACTTTCTATTCATCAAAGAGTCCTGAATAATAAAATGTATCACGGTTTCCACAGAAATGTAACTGTTTTCAACATTGATAATAATCAGTCAATGTTTCTTGAGCATCAGATCCTCATATTAGAGTGATTTCTGAAGGATCATGTGACACTGAAGACTGGAGTAATGATGCTGAACATTCAGCTTTGATCACAGGAATAAATTACAGTTTAATATATATTCACATAGAAAATAGCTATTTTAAACTGTAATAATATATATTATTTATTTACTGTATTTTTGATCAAATACATGCATCCTAGATGAGCATAAAATACTTTTTTCACTAACATACGTATATAACATTACAAACTCTATACAATTCCTCTTCAAAATGTTCAATCAATATAAGTGGAAATGAAAGGTTTTTAGTTTTTTGCACATATTTGGCACCACAAGTGATGCAAAAACACATACAGATGCTTTAATCTGAGTGGAGATTGCTCAAACAAAAGCAAGAGTTATCGGACGGAAAGGTCTGGAAAGGTCACCTCTGGTCAGACGAGTGGCTGCAAGTGCTTATCTGTGACAGACAACATTAAATATGAACAAAACGTACTGGAAGATAAGCAAAGACTTCACTTCTCCCACGGTCCACAATATGACGACGTTTCTATGACATGTTCAACTCCACTGCTGTCTAAAACGTTTGAAACTTCCCCAAATCCTCTAGCCGTTTACTGTACACCACAGGGAAGCTTAGCAGAAGCTCAGATGCTGTCTGTTCATATGGCCATGGGTCCGTCTTTGTGGTCTTACAGTTGATTACTTATGAAACTGACAATTACAATAATTCCAACCCCTCTGTGTTAGTCAAAACCACATGTTTGGAAGCACGGAGAGGAACGGAGAAACAATGAAAGAGGGAGAGGTGGGAAAATCCAACTGTACTGCTGACACAACGAAATCCCACAGAGGAAAAGTACGAATACAAAGACAAATGCTTAGTTCAGACACACAGACGTTAGTTTAATGAGCAGATGTTGTAAATTGGAAGGAGATAATGTTTCAATCTGTTCTGAGATTACACCCTTGAAGTTTCTATAGCTAATGGTGTTTCAGCCAGTGTGTGGAGCGTGAAGGAGTGCTGACGGGGAAGAGGGAAAGATAGGAAACATGACTTTGATGTTGTGTTAATGCCAAGTCACAGTTCAGCATGAAACCATACAATATCACATAAAATGAGAAGTTAACTTGCTCAAGAAATATGCAACAGATTTAATTATGAACAGTTATTTTCAACAATGTCCTATTATTATACTTAATAAAGTAAAAATGGTTTGAAGCATGTTTACAGTAATGAACGTACAACAGAAGACTATGGCGGATCAGAAAGTATAAAATGTTAAAGCACTTACATCATTTATTTCGGGGTGGATCATCATTTCATGTTTGCTATTTGAATAGTTGAACAGTTGTTTAAATCATTTTTTAGGGTGTCCAGTGTCTAATGAAGTTCGAACTACATACTGTAGACACGCTAAACCAAGGGGACAGGTACTGGTATCCAACATAGACTCCCAGTCAAGCACAACTACACTGGATCACTATGGGTTGTGCATATGCATATTTTCAAGTATAATAAAATGGATCAAGTTAATATAACAAATGGTATAATTGTGCAATTTTCCTGATGGACTAGTCGATGGCAATATGCAGTGTCATCATAACATGTTCTGTCATCATCTGTGTTTGGATCATCGTTCAGAATCCCATCTGAGTACAGTATTTGACAAAAACACGATTTGCCCAGCTTTTCACTCAAAATGTCGCTTTTTTAATGAAACTTACCCACATTCAAATGTTGATTTAAAAAAGAAGCCATTAAATCAACAATGGAATGTTGATTTAAAAAAGAATGCATAAAGCTAGAATACAATTATTTTTTAATTTTTTTTTTAAGCAAAAGCTTTGTTCTTTTATATATACATATATATATATGTGTGTATTTATTTATTTATTTATTTATTTGTTTGTAAGCGCAAGCGGATCTAGCTAGACCGGAAACAAAACAACAGGCGCGCCACACACACTTGTTTGGGTCTGCGAGCCGGCCAAATAGTTGGTTAACGTTACGCTTTGAGTGGATGACGAGCGCGAGACGGCGAAATGGACGCCAATAAGATTCTGAATGGAAAGTTTACTTTTAAAAAGTTTCCAAATGGTCCCATTGACAAGACCAAAGTGATCTGTGTGTTTTGTCGTTGTGAACTGAGCTATCATCATCGCAGCGCGTCCAGTCTGAAATACCACTTGATGGCCAAGCACACACACACACACACACACACACACACACACACACACACACACACACAGCTGATGCAAATTCTCCGCCCCCTCGTCAATATCAGGACCTCGTCAGTATTTCTTTCACCCTTTTATTGATGGACAGTGTTACATTGTGTGAGAGATTATTTGCTCCAAGAATGTTAGTGTGAAATTAAACACAGTATATGTCAATGTTGTTTTCAATAAAAAACATTTGCACAAAGCAAGCCGATCCACTTTTCCATGTTGAAAAGAGCATTAAAATGAGAAAAAAATAATCAAGAAAAAAGAAAATCAAGAGACATTTAGAATAGATAAAAATGTGCGATTAATTGCGATTAATCGTGAGTTAACTATGACATTAATGTGATTAATCGCGATTAAATATTTTAATCGTTTGACAGCACTAATATATATATATTAGTGTTAACAATTAACAATTGATTCCCCTCCATTGAAATGATCATTTGTTATTAAACTAGGGGCCACTAAGACGACGCCGTTCTCTCTAAACAGACTTTAAACTGAACCTGTGATTAACGCTGACGGCGTTCACATGCGCATTAAGAACTAATTCTATAGTTATGTGCTTTTGAAAATATGTGCGCAGGTTTGCAATTCCATACAACCCATGCCTAAACAAACTACTTGTTGAAGTATGATCTAAAAAGAGAATTGCATAAAATTGCATAAGAACAAGTTCATGTCAACAACCATCAAGTTATCAAGCCAATATCCTATTAATATGCATGCTAATAAGCAACAAGTTAATAGAGAGAATTTGACACTAAACTAAAGTGTGTCCCTAAACATAAGTAAAATAAACAAAGACTGCTGTCAAACTTCATTTACTAAACTCAACTCAAACTATTTTCTTATTCTAATCATGTCTTCTAGCATCCACAATCACTGCTGAAAACTGTCAGAAAAGCTAAGAAAAACATCAGAAGCCCAAAAGACAATATTCTCCTCATTCAGTAAAGCAAACACTAGTGGCAAACACACTCCTCCGAGAGCGAAAGTGAGAGGGGAAAAAAGTCTAAAAATGAACACAAAAGCCAAACACATAGTGTGTTTAGTTCCTCTTCATACATTATTTCAAATGACAGACACATTTTTTGCCAGATTGCAGTGTTAACCTCTTCTGGTTTCAACCGTAGTCAGCGTGACTCGTTAAAACTCGGAACATTGTCGAATCATTTCATCTTTCCCACACAGCCTCACATCGACAAAAATAACAACCGCAAAATGGTCAAGGAAAAATGTTTCCTTTAGGTCAAAGCAACGATTCATAAGCCAAAAAAAGCACTGGCCTAATGATCTGCTGGCCCCATTATTTCTTCTTAAGCGTATCAGTGAAGATCTGGCCATAGGCTGAGTTCACCTATGATAGAAGGCTACAATAGAACGGGAGGGTTTGCACGAAGCCTAAAACAAACAGCACTTAAGAGTTTCCCGGGCGAGACATCGACTCCCAGGAAATTCCAGCGAGGTCTGCATGGACTTTCTCATGTGTAACGGCTGCTCCATCTTATGAGGTTGACAACACGTGGGTTGAGTCACCTACTCTTGCCATTTCTCTCTCACACACAAGACAGAGCATTTCATTAGTAAGACATATTTCAAACACAGGGTCGCTGATCTGTAGAGTGCCGTGCTTCTCTAGCTTTGCCTTATTCATCGTGGTGTTGTGCTCTTGACACGTGACATCCCTCCGGTCCTCATTGGTTTTTTTGTCTTTGCGTAGGTGGCTTGTGGTTAGAGAGGGAAACAGCCTCCAGATATGAGCTCCAAAAACCCCATTCCTGAGACTCACTGATGCCAGGATGAGCCCGAGGCTACGGCTGCCCAGACTCAGTCACGCATGCAAATCAACGCACCAATTTACTAACACTTGACAAGACCAGCAATGATATGAAGACTGAGCCCACACTCAGGATGCTTGTACACTCTGTTAGGCGGAAAGGAATGCGTAAGATCTTTGGTAAGAGACGAGTTAGTTTGAAATCAAGTCAATTGGACCCAAATACTCCATGGAGTCAAAGATAACATTCCCTCAACTTTTGGTGACAAAATACAGGTGAAACTCGAAAAATTTGAATATCGTGCAAAAGTTCATTTATTTCAGTAATTCAACTTAAAAGGTGAAACTAATATATTATATAGACTCATTACATGCAAAGTGAGATATTTCAAGCCTTTATTTGTTATAATTGTGATGATTATGGCTTCTTACAGCTTATGAAAACCTTTTCACAACATTCTAATTTTGAATTTGGGGTTTTCATAAGCTGTAAGCCATAATCATCACAATTATAACAAATAAAGGCTTGAAATATCTCACTTTGCATGTAATGAGTCTATATAATAGATCAGTTTCACCTTTTAAGTTGAATTACTGAAATAAATGAACTTTTGCACGATATTCAAATTTTTCGAGTTTCACCTGTAGAGCATCGCAATCCCAAATCTTGTATTTCATCTCCATAGAAATGATTGAATTCGTGTTCAGGGTATTTTATTATCGTTAACCAGTGGTGAAAAAGTAACGAATTACAAATACTCTCGTTACTGTAATTGAGTAGTTTTTTTTAGGAATTGTACTTTTTTAAGTAGTTTAAAAACAGTGTACTTTTACTTTTACTTGAGTACATTTTAAGTGCTTTATCGGTACTTTTACTGCGCTATTTTCCCTGAACCTGCCGTCGCTACATTTATATTAATATTTATTTTTATAATAAGTCATCATGTGACTCCATGCGTGATTCCCGTCAAATAAAATCGCGCGCGGAAAACTTTGCATCAAACCAGCATCAACAGACTTCGAGACACCTGGCGCCAATTTATTTTGTTCACGAAGTGACTTTCGGAGTGGATCTTGAGCCTGGAGGAAGTTCATGCATTTGTGTCTTCATATAGGCAAAAAAACAGCGCAAGCGTCACACCTCACACGTCCTTCAGTGTGTGTGTGTGTGTGTGTGTGTGGTAAATGAAACTGCGCGTCGGCTGCACCATTCATTCACACAGAACATGCAGGATTCGTATTTAAATTGTCTTTGTGGTTTAATATTCACACACACGCACACTATATCGCGATTTGATTTCAAGTGTACTGAACTGCTTTCTATTTATTCCTCAAAAAATTTACAAATTCCGTGAAATTCCGAGTTATAAATTCCTTTTTTATGACTGGATTTTGTCAGCATTTTAGGGGGGGCGGGGGTCGTCCAAAACAATGGTAGGGGAAACACTGTATTTTTAGTGCTAGCAGTCAAAAATAAAACTGTTGGAGAAATATTGAAATACTGTTTCTTTTTTTCTATGAATCTGTGATAAAAGAGTAAGCTACATTTTCAATTTGCAGGGTATAAGGTGGACTAACATTCATAGCATAATACTCACTACTCACTACTCTTGAGTACTTTTAAAGGGGCTACTTTTTACTCCTACTTTGAGTAGTTTTTAGGACCGGTACTTTTACTCTACTCTCACTACATTTTTTGACAAGTAACAGTACTTTTACTTGAGTATGCTTTTTCAGTACTCTTTCCACCACTGTCGTTAACTAAAACTGTATGTTCATTTAAAAAAAACAACAACGATTTACTTAAATACAATAAACATTAAAAGTGCTCTAAGTGATGTCACGCGTTTTTTTAGGCTAAAACATTTTTTGTCACATACAGCAAACATCTCCTCACCATCCACTAGCTGCCTGTCCCCTGAACACACTGTAAAGAAATGCGGTCTCTGTAGACAGCCCAGGCTCCACACACAGCAACAAAAACAAACTGGGCCAACCCGCTCCACGAAACATGACAAACAGTTCCAGCCAATCACCGACAAGAAGGACTTGGGGGCGGGGTTTGGGGGGTTAGCGCGCGGATGAGGAGGAGGGAAGGTCTAGCTAGCCTCCGTTTTGTTTGACAATACTTTAAACGTCAACAAGAAGTGACGTCACCCGACATCGCTTAGAGCACCTTTAAATAAATTATTAAAGAAAGATATATAAAAGATATATCTATATATCTATATTCAAGTTATGCCAAACGCTTAAATATTTGATTAGGTAGAAATTATGAATAAAATATATTACAAAAAATCTTTATTTTTCATCATTATCCAGTAAATCACAAACAACTGGAACAATCACGCGGCCTTCGAACGTTGTTGTGGACAGTGGCATCAAAAAGATGATCTAGAGGAAATCAAGACACTTTCTGTTCTCAGAAAAAACACCTTTAGAGATGTTGCTGCCTGAACTCAGACTCGGCCCGTTTACATGTTAATCTGAGTGTGTTAAAGGCTAAAACGTCATGTTAATGGCAGGGCTGTGGTTCAAACGCACGGAAAGACAGAAACAAAGTTTGGAAGCCAATTTCCTGCAACGCACATCCAAGCGAGTCTGAATAGGAAACGGAGTGTGTGCGTGTGCTTCAATCTAATCACAGATCATTAGCAGATTAATGAGAGGTCTGATTTACGCTGATCCCCGATTCTGATCCTCGCATGACAACATGTGTAGAAAACTTTCAAGGAGCAGAGTAGACATATTCACTGTAAACTCTAATGAACTTCCAGAGTTTTGACGTTTGCGCCTGTTTTTCTCAACACACAAGCACAAATCATGAGGGTGTTTTATTCTGACAGCACCATGGGAATCGGCAGAACTAAAGCGATCCCGCCTTAGTTTGTATTCACACAGTTGATCCCACTGAAGTGAACTTGGCTTTGTAGTCAGTCTTTGAATTAAGGACTTGAAATGCATCGTGCCCGATGAATGCAGATGACGGTGACATTGCTAATGATCTTCCACGTGTCTCTGTTGAAGAGCTGAGCAGGTCCTACACACACACACTGCTACACACACACACACACACACTGATGCACTTTGAGCTAGATCTGCCCATTTCTTTCACACACCTTGACTTAGCATGTTAGTGCTGAGGAGGACAAGAGAAAGGAGAAGCTGAATGGAGGTGGAAACATGCAGAGAGAAAGAGAAAGAGGGACAGAGATCAATGAAAAAAATCGAGAGTGTAGTGCAGAACAACTTTGGATAAGAACACAACAATGCTTTTAAACGGATTATAGCAGACAAAACAAGACGCTTTTAATCTAAGAGCTGAAGAAAAAAATGTGAGTTGTTAAACCTGTGAGAAAATTCAGCTGTGTGAAACATTGTGAGGGAGTCGCTAGTCCATGTATTTGTATAGCGGTTTTCACAATCCGTGTTGTTTCAAGCAGTTCTAGAGAAAATCATGATGTTGATGTTTATAATATCTTCATGCCTCATGAGACTTGTTGAATACAAGCAATCAAGCAGTTGAGATTTGATACATACAAGTGTGTGAGTGTGTGTGTGTGTGTGTGTGTGTGTGTGCGTGTGTGTGTGTGTGTGTGTGTGTGTGTGTGTGTGTTGTAAAAATGTCTTCAGAACTTCTTTTATGAGCTTTTTATCGTTTGCTTTGGTCCATCATTGACTAACATCTGCCTAGTTAGAGAAATTCCTCATGTAATGGAGTTTAATGTACATTTACATTTTACATTTACATTAATGTATTGTATGGTGATAATATAAATGACATTTTTTAACAATATAACAATCAATCAGTTGAGATTTGCTATATTGTAAACAGTTTGCGCGAGTGTACTCTTATGAATCCCAGTAAGGTTGGATATACGTATAAGTAGAATCATTTGTTAATAATTAGTAAAATTTGTAAATGATCTGGTTATGGCTAATCTAATCAGATTGTACAGTATACAAACAAAAATGTAATGCAACTTTTTTACAACAAAAATGTAAAAAAAAAAAAAAAATGAATGGATGGATGCATTGATATAAAAATTATGGCTGATACCAATTAGCCTATAATTATTTACATGGTATGGCTAAAAATAACCAAAAACTGGCCAAACTTAAACTTGTATAAAACACTAAAAACTCAAATCAATCATTTCAAATGCTAAAAAGTGAACTAATCGATCACAGTATTATAATGTGTGGAAGTATGGAAAATGGATATTCATTTTAACATTTGTTGAATATTATATTTAACAGTGTAATAAATGTATTAGTGTTTATATAGATTAACTTTAATGAGCGTTAGATTAAGGTAATCTTAATTTTAAAATAGGCAAAAAAGAGCATGCACAATTACATATTTAATAATGAAAGACACAATTACATGGATATACAGTATTCTTTGAAATTCCATGGTATATGAATACGCTAATAATTCAATACTACGATAACTATCGAAGCGCTACAGTACAGATTACAATCTGGTACCATTATAGAATTTATAAATATTATCCAAAAATCCTACAAACTTGACTTTCCTTCGCTGTTTTACACTGCTAAATGCCCTCTCTGTGGTAAACCAGTCTTGTCCGCAAAGGAAGTTTGTGAGTCTCTCTGTAGATGTCACACCTCATTAAATAATTGCTTCCCCTGTTTTACAGTTTACAGTTACAATTATCAGCCGTAATAAGCTTTAGATTAAACTGTGGCACTTTTATAGTTCTCTGACTAATAGTGTGAATTAGGCAAGCTTCCCGCCCACTCCAGTGTCGAGGCTCCGCCCACTCCAGTGCAGAGGCTCCGCCCCTCCCGCGCGTTCATCTGTGTCGCAGTCGCTAATGGCACTGGGTGGCGTGATGAGGAGATGACACAGCTAATAAACCACTGCTCCAACACACTCCCCAAAAGGCACTTCAATGACAAAGAGCCAGAAGTCACTGTGAACTGCCAGTGGCATACAGCTTGATTTGAGCGGGTGGTTTCAGGGCATTTCAGTGTCTGGTTGGAGGTCTGTTCGGCATGCTTGAGGGCTAGCCTGATTAGCATGAGGAGACGTGATGGTTAGACCCACAGAGAGAAACTCGCAGTGCAAATGACACAATCACAAAAACAAAACACTAAACAGATGGGCAATCACACACGTCGTTCAGCCATGCATATCAACACACTGATTCTTCTCTTGGTGTTAGAAGAAAGTAAGATGATGTCAAAGCCTTTGGACCAGAACGAGAAGAAGAGGTTCTGAACGACTGTGGAAAGTGAGGAAATTTAGCGACGTAAAAATTAGCATGTGCAATTTAAAATACATGTGTGCAATTGTAATACAGTTGCTGTTCTGTTTTGCACATGTTCAAGTTTCACATGCAATCGATACTTTATTGCTGTTACTCATATGAACTGTTAGTGATTTGAGCAAATATTATGTTGCGGGTCAGTTTGTCTCAATTCATTTATTTGAGCTGTTGGAAATACTGTTTAACTTGTTATATATTGTGACTTTCTTTTTCATTTAGGGTCATGAACATGCAAAGTGACGACACTTTAATGTGTTGTGAAATGTGCACACAGAATTACTATTAAGACTATGATTTTGACGGGGCAATTTGACTCCCATTTCTCATTGTGGACTACAGCTGCACAGGCTGAGGGAAGAAATGACATATTTTGTTATTTAAGTATCTTTTTTTGGACTTGGCTTATGAGGACAAAACATCTTAGTATCCACATAGCAATCCCTAGCAACCACTCAGACCACATTAGCAACCACAAGCAACATCCTGATTGTGTCTAATTTCGAAATCTACACCCTCCGGAGGTCACATTTGTCGACTACATACATCATTGAGGCGGCCTCATTTCAGAAAAGTTACTATTATAAAATTGACTATTATTCTTAAGGCTTAAATTATTGCAATTTCCTACATTGGAATGAAATGGTGACATTCCTCGATGACATGTACAGCCGACACATCCGACCTCTGGAAAATACAGCCTTCGTAATGTATTATTAATAGCCACAAATACTCTAGGATCACGGCATGAACTTTGCATTACAAGAATCGCTAACAATAAGCCTCATTCACTAATAATTAGGGCTGGGCAAAAAAAATTTGTTATTTTCTTTTTTATGTGGTTGATTCGATATCGACGTCACACGCATCACACACATGACCAGCGTCGGCCAATAGTGAGCCTACGTGTGACGTGCAACACAGAAGCGCTGCGCTGTTACACTACGTGAACTCACTCGAGGCCCACAGAGAGGGAAATGAATAGTTGAATAAAGTTGTTATTTTTGTTTGTTTTTTGCCCACAAAAAGCTTGATAAACTTAAGGTTGAGCCACTGTAGTCACTTGAACTATTCTAACGATGTCTTTCATAACTTTTCCGGGCCGGCCAGTTTTAATCCCTTCGAAGCCTATGGAGGAGTGATCCAGCTCTCAGATTTAATCAAAATATCTTAATTTGTGTCCCGAAGATGAAGGAAAGTCTTTTTCATGCGTTTTCAAGCCTTGCCAATTTTAGCATTCAAGCATTCACCCACACACACGAAGCGCACACACACTCACTGCCGACTCAGACAGCGTGCAGATACTACAATTAATTCTCTTTCATGTCTCCTTGCACTAAAACCGACAAATTCACACAAAATGTATCTCAAAATGCCCACCTTTGCGAGTATCCAAGTAAACATAGTCAGTTATTGCTTAAGTAATCAGTAGAGAAGAAACGCATGTGTATCAGTATATTGGATCCGTCCATTAGTCTTAAAGTGACAGTAGCCTAATATTCCTGCTGTCTGTGTTCTTAATGTTAATCAAACTACAAAAGACAAAGATATCACTCCCTGCTCTTCACTGAATTATGTTTTTGTAACTTTAATAAGGATTAACCTTTATTTAATTTGTACAGTAAAGATTATTTGCAGTGTCATTAGTTTATTTAATTTCTGTACTTGAAAACTATTGTTAGAAATACCTGAAAAACCTTGAAAGCAATGATTATTTCATTTGTTTCTTTAGTATTTTTTTTATTATTATTATTATTATAATAATTGTATTAATGACTGTTTACTTGTCTTTAATAATCTTTGAAATGTATATTAGTAGTTTTAGCTGTGGTATCGAAATTGGAATTGAGAATTGTTACATTTTACCCGTATCTAAAATTTTGTGTCAGAACCTTATTTATTACAATACAAGGGTGCATTGGCCAAAAATAACAAAAATAACTATTTTAATAATGTATTACTTTTTTGTGGTGGGGCCACTGAAAATTTAATAATGTAATTAATTTAATCAAATCGAAAATCAAGGATCAAATCTTGTAGGTCTTGTGAATCAGAATCAAATCGAATCAGGACACCTGTATCGATACCCAGCCCTACTAATAATTGCATGATTTATTTGTATTTCTACACACAAAAGAACTTCTCATGAAAAATGTCCAATTAATTCACAACACGTGTGTACGCGCATGAATGTACCATCCCCAAAACAAGGGCAAACACAACGAACACCTTCTATACAGACCGAGATTACAGACCTGTGATCAGCCATCTGTATAGATGCGCATACATACAACAGGGTTAGTAAATGAGACCCAATGTCTTCAAATAATGTCAATATCTAGCTAGAATGTTAAAAGCCAGTCTTTCACAAATAATATTGTCACTGTGTGGTGTTCATGTCCCAACATGTCCTCCTAATGACTTCTACCAGACCACAGCTTAAGAGGAAGCGAGGGAGCGGCCAGCCACAAAACAAATTGATTATATAAACGCTGGCCTGGCCGCAGGTGTCTGCACTTTTCCCCGCAGGCAATCTCCTAATGGCTGAGGATCTGGTGTGTCATCGGGGAAGCCTCTGTTAAACATCACCACGTTTATATCCCCGACCCGTCACTGAGTCAGCCGGCCGTCAGATTGGAAACACCCCCTAGGCTAGTCTCTGGGTTGGGGGTGTACAGTATTGCTGGACAACATTTAAAAAAACCATCTCTGATACCAAAGCAGAGGGATATCGCAGATCAGGCGAGTCATTTACATCCTTCTTGGAAGTGGCTGTATGTTATCATGATGTCTGGATGGAGCAGCAGGAGTGTTTCGAAAGGAATAGTTCAATGTTGTTCCAAACGAACATTGCTTTCTTTTTTCTGTAGGACACAAAAGGAGATATTTTGCAGAATGTTTGTGCTGTTCTTTCCATATGAAGTATGACAATAAAATGTCCAAAAAAGTAGTAAATATTGCTTGTGCACTATATTTCAATGCCGTCTAACGTCATTAATTACTGTGTGAGGAACAGGCTAAACATGCATCACGTTTCCACAAATATATGAAACAGCACTGATTTCATCATTGATAATAATCAGAAATGTTTCTTGAGCATCAGATCATCATATTAGAGTGATTTCTGAAGGATCATGTGACACTGAAGACTGGAGTAATGATGCTGAAAATACAGCTTTGATCACAGGAATAAGATATAGAAAACAGCTTTAATAATATTTCACAATATTACTGTATTTTCGAATGAAAATATAGACAGATATTGTTAGGATTTCAGCAATTAATGTGAACATTCCGCCCATCAATTATTTTGAGTTCCCATGATAAACAACATCATGAACTTTTGAAAGTGCATGAGGGTGAATAAATGAAAGAATCTTCATTTGTGTGTGAACTATCCCATGTTTCATGAGATGGTTACATAAACAACTGAAAAAGTGGTTCGCCCAAGTGCATGATGGGATATGATGTTATGCCGAGCGAAAGAAGAGGAGGCTTGGTAATGAGGGAGAGCGAGAGGGATAGGGAGAGTTATTGGAGCTAAGCTGAAAAGATCCAGAAGTGCGATGGAGAGAGGCAGCGAGCCCCAGGGTAGAGCACCTGAACGCAACACACTCCCGTACTAATGAGTGCTTGCCTCTCTGAGCCCACCAGGGACCTCCCCTGCTCAGTGCACAGGCCTCGACACACACTACACACTACAAACACTCGCTCTCCCACTGCACTGCTGAAAATAAACCAGACGGGCCAATACCAACGCAGCTTCATTAAGATTCAACACCAGCCAACAGCGTCGGAAAGCTCCAAAGTTTTCTTTATTTCTCTCGACTTTTTGCAAGATTACGCTTTGGTGTCAGACAAGTCAGACGAACGCCTGATTCTGTATAATTACAAGCAAATTACATTCATTACCATAATTTACATCTCATCACCAATCCAATTATTAGTTGCCCTGACCTCTGCTGAAAGATTTTTTTTTATTTTTTTTTTATAATCAAACGTGAGGGAAGAGTTCTCATTTCCCCTTCTCTTACTTCGAAGAGGAACAATCAATGCAAATTCGGCAAGACAGAAAACTCTGAATGTCTGTGATTACATGTTTCCGCAGCCGAACTCGAGGGCCATCGCGCCGCTACTGCAGCTGGGGTTTCTGTGTTATTGCTGGAGTAAAACGCCCATCTCGGTTCTCCTGGGGACCTGGCAGGAATTTTTTTTTTTTTTTAAGTCATCAAGAACAGCTCTCACTATTTACCCATCATCACTATAAGAGAGTGAGAAAGACTGATGAGGAGAGCTGGTTATCTGTAATCAAGCTGGTCAAACTCTGTGATTCAGAGTCGTGGAAATGTGGAGATTTGGAAACAGAACAAGTCATATGGGAAGCTGATATTGTCTTGCTGTGTGGCATGCTATACACTAAAACAACTCTTTCCCCACCATTGACAAGATTTTCAAGAAGGGTATTCCTGATAACAAAACTAAGACACATCTCTTCACCTGAAACAAGAAGCTAATAAATGCACGATTTCGGGGATATGTGGTTTGTGTGTGATTTCCGTGTGATTTTGGATATTTTCATATGAATAAAGAATGTTTACAGTATTGCTAAGCAAGGTGTAGCCATTAGCTGCATATAAAATGCTAAATATAACATATATTTCAACATCTTTTTTTGACCTAAAACCATTTTAAACCGCGACACAAATATGATCCAAATACTCAATGGTGGTTTAAAGAGAGCTTTAAGTAAAAGTGTAATATTAATCTTTTAAATTGTGTCATGTAGCTTGATGCTACTTGCTCTAATCCACCTGCTACAGGAGCTTTTCTATTCCATAATCTTATTTGTTAAAATATATATATTAGGGCTGTCAGTTAAACGCGTTAACGCAAACCCATTTTAACGGCGTCAATTTTTTTTTCGCGCGATTAACGGTCTTTTTGGCCTAGCAAACTTTGTAGTTTTTTTCACATGCTGTTACAACAGGACCCGGCATGCGCGGCGCTGCGCTATGAAACCCATTCATTTCAATGGCTTGCGCCGCGCGAGGACGTTTTGTTGCTTCGTCGACCAAAGCGCAAGCGGATCTAGCTAGACCGGAAACAAAACAACAGGCGTGCCACACACACTTGTTTGGGTCTGCGAGCCGGTCAAATAGTTGGTTAACGTTACGCTTTGAGTGGATGACGAGCGCGAGACGCCGAAATGGATGCCAATAAGATTCTGAATGGAAAGTTTACTTTTAAAAAGTTTCCAAATGGTCCCATTGACAAGACCAAAGTGATCTGTGTGTTTTGTCGTTGTGAACTGAGCTATCATCATCGCAGCGCGTCCAGTCTGAAATACCACTTGATGGCCAAGCACACACACACACACACACACACACACACACACACACACACAGCTGATGTGAATTCTCCGCCCCCTCGTCAATATCAGGACCTCGTCAGTATTTCTTTCGCCCTTTTATTGATGGACAGTGTTACATTGAGAGATTATTTGCTCCAAGTGAGAATGTTAGTGTGAAATTGAACACAGTATATGCCAATGTTGTTTTCAATAAAAAACATTTGCACAAAGCAAGCCGATCCACTTTTCCATGTTGATAAGAGCATTAAAATGAGAAAAAATAATGGGACAAAAAGAAATTCAAGAGACATTTAGAATAGATAAAAATAATTGCGATTAATCGCGAGTTAACTATGACATTAATGCGATTAATCGCGATTAAATATTTTAATCGTTTGACAGCACTAATATATATATATTTTTTTTGTCTAACAAGACTTAAGATAATAGGTGGATCTTGATACTATGTACAAACTAAACCACCTGGATCCTAGAACTAAAGCTATATCATCCAGTTCGGTAGGTGGCACTGTCATAAAAAAAACTAGGGTCCTGGAACTGCGGTCCTGAAACTGCAGCCTCCGGTTGTGCAGGAACACACTACTGAGTTTTTACGGCAATCCGTGTTTTCACTGTTATACGATAGAGGGCGCTGTTACGCATCTTCTGAAACACTACTGAATCTCCGGATCCAAAAACAATTGGAGAAAATGATCTGCATAAACCAGAAGGAGCTGATAGAAGATGTTTATGCACAATTAAGCTAACATGATCATCAAACAATCAACAGCAAATCAAAACCCAGGAAGAGCTGACGACTGTGAAGCTTTGGGGGAGTTGGTGGACTTCATCTTGATCTATGATTTGATCATCGTTCTGACATTTAAGTGTTGATACAAAAGATTAAAGCTAGAATAAAAATAGCAGAGCCTCTGTTCTTTCTTTTGATATATTGACTGCTTACATATTCATACAACAAAATATTGTGGAAGCCATAAAAGTTTTGTGAATATGATCAAAAATGCTGGGAACTTAAAACTAAAACGCTGGCAGGGAGAGTTAGTTGCAATGCATTCTGGGATTGAAGGATACAAACAGAATGTGGTTAAAGCAGGGAGCCTTAGAAATATGAGTATGGAACAGACTTGGGAGAGCATTAAAATGCAGTTTTGGTAGGCAGCTCAATATGTTTTGGAAAAGCAAGCGTGTTATTGTCAGTATCGACAAAGTGAACTTATGAGTACAATACCTCTTTTATATATTA
Organism: Tiaroga cobitis; assembly: GCA_030578255.1. NCBI lineage: Eukaryota > Metazoa > Chordata > Actinopteri > Cypriniformes > Leuciscidae > Tiaroga > Tiaroga cobitis. The sequence continues at coordinate 30,745,625 of CM060614.1, read as the reverse complement.
CATTTTTAATGTTGTAATGCAAAAATGTTAAATAATGTCATGTAATATATACTGTGTGTATATATATATATATATATATATTTTTTTTTTTTATATATATATATATATATATATATATATACACACACACACAAACAAAAACCAATTGAATATAACGTATAATTCAACTGGTTTGTGGATGTTGCTAACTAATTAGTCTAGTTGATTGAACAGGATCTTTGGGAGAGTATCTCCGATGTGTATTTTGCTGTAAAGTTGTACAAAAACCCCCCAAATACAAATATTTCTAGAAGAATTGAATTTGTTCACATGATGCTGGGGAATTCTCACTCCAGACCTCCCACTGCGGAGGCTTACAAAGCACAACAATACACACAATCAATGGTTCACGCAGACTAAAGAAGAGCCTGGAAGCATGGGAACACACTCACCTGTAGACTATCAGTGTGGAAAGAGATCCGGACAGAAATGGAGGCTGTTTTCTTAAAGAGCAACGTGTGGTTCATTCACAACTGCTCCTCTGTTCTACTAACATCATAAATGCACTATACCACATCATACAATTAGAAATAGATCCACATTCTCCAAAGCTTTATTCTTTATGCAATCACAAAATCGGAACTAACTAATTTATATATTGAAATGAGGCCGTATGATGTGAACTCTTGAGTGTGTGTGTGTGTGGCTCAGGCCGGTCTGAGCTGTCACAGTTAATCATAGCTCTTCTCTCTTCTCTCCACACCTGACTGAGTGTGTCTTGCTGTTCCCTCGACGGTTTCACCTGCCCACTCGACCCCACCGCCCTGTCAAGGTCAGTCCCTGTATGTCCAGTGTCAAGCACAACTTTAACAGAGCGCACACTGTTCTCTACCAACTCACACACCTCCTCTCCTCAGAGACCCCACTGTAGTTTCAGAAGAAACAAACTGAGGTATGACAAGGCAAGATTCAAGATAAAGTTTTTCACAACTTTTACTGGTAAATGAAACGCCAATGTGCAGTGATTCACAGCAAGCAATACATATTGTGAAAATAGCACAATGTCATTAAGTAATTAAGTATCTCTTTCATGGTTATTTGAGTTCTGGTCCAAACAAGCAGCAGGTCAAGAATCAGAATTACAATCATCATACTGACTATCAGAAGAATCAAATCAGAACAATCAGAATCAGTCATTTCTCAATCAGATTCAAGTCATCAGACTAACGATCAGAAGAATCAAATCAGAATCAGTACAGTAAAAATCATAATCAGAATAGTATCTCCGCCCACAATGAAAGCCTAATTAGACCAAAATCCTTCATCATTGTCAGTTTCTCATACAGTGTGGACAGTAGAGATGGGCAATCAGATCTAACGTCACCCGAATCTGCTGTTAAAAATAAATCATCCACCCACACCTATGATTCTCTCTGATCATCACATTACAATTGCTATAATTCTCAGCGTTAAGTGTGATGAAATGATATTTATAATAGAGATGCACCGATTACAATTTTCTAGGCCGATTCCGATTTTATTTTTTCAAACCACTTTACAGCACACAAATATTTATTTTCTATCTTCTCTTTAATAGAACATTTTGCATAGAACATTTTTTGAACAGATAATCGCTATAAAATAGAACTATATAAATGACTCCTAGTGTGGGAAATTCTCACACATCTAAAGTGCAGTGTTATGGAAGAACCATTTCCTTTTCACATCCAATATCCAATAATTTAAAAAAAAATATATATTTAGCAAACTAAACTTCTGTATGAAAACAGGTAATGGCAATAAAATAACATATAAATAACAAATAAAAATTCAATAAATATAGCCTTGCAGTATAAAGATATTTATCTCTCTCACACACACACACACACACACACACACACACACACACACACACACACAGGCCTATTGCAATCACTTGTTGTCAATGGCAAGTTATATTTCTCAAGCAGTTCTTCTCTCATCTGACACATGTCCAGCCAAGCTAAACAGGAAAAGTGGAGCATGTGCAGGGAAACAATTAAATAATAATAAAAACAAGTTTAAATGGGTAAATTTTCTATAAATTTTCTTCATTTTCTTTCTGACATAGCCTAGCCTACTTCAGTTCTTGTTAAAACACACCAGACATGCAAATTCTTTGCATTTTGGGCACTTTTTGGATGAAATCATGTTTATTTTGTCCATCAAAAGTGTGCTTTCACTTAAATTGAGCGCAGCAAAAATAGATTCGGCGCCGAAACCCGCGCTTCACTGTTGCTCACGCGACGCTCCTGCTCGACGCTCACACGCTTCTCCGGCTCGCGGTGTGAATGCACTCACTGATTAACATGCAGGCGAACAAAAAGGTTTCCTACATGTGCGCGTTCCGTGTGCACGTGTGATGCTGATGTTGCGCGATGTTAATCATGCGGCGCCCGAGTGCATTTGACCGGCATAAAATCGGATTATGTCAGACTGACCGGCCGGTCGCCGATCACGTGAAAACCGGCCGATTCCGGTCACCAGCCGATCAATCGGTGCATCTCTAATTTATAACATATTACTCTGAAGTATTCTGCTTTTAAATGAACATTTATTTAAAGTAAAAGTTCTTCTTTGACAAAATTGCATTTCCTTAATAGTCTAAACACACGCTTTACTTCCTTCTGACTTGAATTGGCATGTCACTGTTTACGTCACTGCAACTTCCCGAACACACACACTAGAAATTAAATATGTACAGCCCAAGCTAAGGCTGGATAGAGGCTTTATTAGTTTATTGTCATATTTACATACATTATACCCAGCCCTTGATTCATCCTGGTTAAGAACTTCACTAAAAATGCTCCCAAACGGTACAATTCTTTCCTTCCTTTTGTTTTGTTTTTAAAGGGTTAGTTCACCCAAAAATTAAAATGATGTGATTAATGACTCTCCCTCATGTCGCTCCAAGCCCGTAAGACCTCCGTTCATCTTCAGGACACAGTTTAAGATATTTTAGATTTAGTCCGAGAGCTTTCTGTCCCTCCATTGTAAATGTATGTACGGTATACTGTCCTTGTCCAGAAAGGGAATAGAGACATCATCAAAGTAGTCCATGTGACATCAGTGGGTTAGTTAGACTGTGTTGAAGCATCGAAAATACATTTTGGTCCAAAAATAACAAAAACTACGCCTTTATTCAGCATTGTATTGTCTTGCGGTTCTGTTGTGGATCCGCGTTCAGTGACGCCGCTGGCGTAAGACGCTGCTGACGTGTGTCTGGTGCGCCCGAGCTTCGGTTACAGTCTGAGGGAGACGCACGCTGGAAACAAAACAATCTCCGCAAACATGTCTAAGGATTTCCACACAGAGGAAGACTTGCATTTTTTCACCCAGCCATATTTATTTGAACCCGAATACACGGACGCACCAGACACACGTCAGCAGCGTCTTACGTCAGCAGCGTCACTGCGGACTCGTGAACGCGGATCCACAACAGAACCGGAAGACAATACAATGCTGAATAAAGGCCTAGTTTTTGTTATTTTTGGACCAAAATGTATTTTCGATGCTTCAACACACTCTAACTAACCCACTGATGTCACATGGACTACTTTGATGATGTCTCTATTCCCTTTCTGGACAAGGACAGTATACCGTACACACATTTACAATGGAGGGACAGAAAGCTCTCGGACTAAATCTAAAATATCTTAAACTGTGTTCCGAAGATGAACGGAGGTCTTACGGGCTTGGGACGACATGAGGGAGAGTCATTAATCACATCATTTTCATTTTTGGGTGAACTAACCCTTTAATTCTCCTTTTTAAAATATCTATATTAGGACGCAGTGTTAGAGTTCAACACAACTGTGCGCCGGCGTGTAACTCACTGGTCCTGAGGGCTGATGGCGTGACCTCGATCTCGCTGCTGGTCTGGTAGGGCTGGAAGGCGGACAGGTTGCTGGAGTTGAGCTCAGTCGTGTTGAAAAGTTCAGGACTCTGGGTTCCCGTGGAGCTGGCGCTGGTGCCGTCACCTCCATGATGAGGATCCTGCTCCTCATACACCACCACCAGCTGAGGGACAGAGAGACAATATTGTGTTAGTTATGCTGGTTGATCTATTTGACATAACTATAGGCAAATAAAAAAAAGCTTGCTTAAATAAAGGCTATCTAAATATCGATGGACAGATATCTATCCATCCATCCATCCAACCATGCACCATTAGTACTTTTAGGCCCTGTTTACATGTGGTATTAAGATGCGTATTGATCGATCGGATCACAAGTGGACGACACTAAATACAGGTGTAAACGGGGTGTAAAACGTTTTGAGCTTGTCCACTTTCGACCACTTTCGAGTTGAAAACGCATTCGACAGGATTGATTTCGTAGTGTAAACGCTCATGTGGATAAATGTGTTCAAACAGCCACAAAACACCGTCCGCTCTCCGTCTACTGATCTAACGCGTAAACATTATAGGAACGTACCAAGCATAATGTTATCTCACCATTCCTGATTTCTAACACACACTCACAGCGTTCGGCTGATCTTGAGACTGTCAGAGCAGAAACTAAAGCTGATGCTCTCCGTGTTATTTTTTAGTCGTCTCCGGACACGTTCATATGTAAATTGAGCGAGCTTATTTTCTCCATTAGATCGAAAGATCTTAAAAAACACATACATGAACCCCCCCCATAGATGTATAAACCGGAGCATATAATGAAATAACTGTAATTAATTTCAGGATTTCTGACCATTTGTCAGAAAGCAGAATAAAACAGTCCTCCCCACACACAATTTTTATCTTAAATTTTGTTCAGATTTACAAGATATGAAAGTCTGCGGTTCAAAAATTGGTTATATAAAATAAAAAGAAACAGCAACAACTCTATCCACATTCATGCCATAGCTCTATACTCCTGCTGTGCTGTATGTCAACAGTCTCATTTCTATTTTTATATTTATATTTTTCTCTATTTTTATTTCTCTCATGCAAAATGAAACAACAGAAAGTCTCCAGAGCTATGAAAGAGCAATACAATATTCCTCTGGGTCGACTCCTATTCTGAGAGAAATTATGACATACTATAACACATTTGAAAAGAATGCTTTTGAGCACATGCACTGTGGTAAACGGTTCGGAGCCACACACCCCTGCAATGCTGCAAAGAGGAGCAAATTGCATCGAGGAGGGTAATTCATCAGCTTTTGTCCTGATTTCTACCGACATTAACTGTTCACACATCCACCGGAATAAATGAAACCAGCCAGTCACATGCAGGCGTCCGACAGGCCAACACAGAGACACTATTGTGTGAAGCAGCTTGAGTCTGTTGATTTGTAAACGATGGCATTCTCGTTCACATTCGGCTATTTACTCCAGAACTGTGACCGGAGGGGTTTAGTTATAACAATTTTTCCACTGTCCTTCTCGTTCATGCTCTGATTTTAATACGGTTTATGATTAGCCTAATTCAAACTGACTTCTCATTTGTTTCTTTGGCCCAATTAAAGCATGTCAAATAAATGCCCTTAAGACGATCCGGGCAGTGCGCTGACAGACTGCTTATCACCATGACCATTACTCGTCTCGCTACAGAGACCGCATTACCGAGACTCGCTCGGCTCGCTCTCTTGCAGTTGGAAAGATTGCAGTTTTTGGAGACCAAACAGACTTTAGGAAATAAAGAGAACTAGACATTTTTCAGAGTGTCTATTAACACCCCACCTTGTTGGCAAAGGCTATTTACACTCCTATATAAACTCTGCAAACCAATTTTGTGTGATTGAGCCAGCCACAATTTCAAAAGAAACCCATGTGATAACCGGATCATTGGAGAGTAAGGCCGGTGGCTTTAGGTTCTGACGCGACCAACCCGAGTTCGAATCTGTCTTTTTCTAAACTCATTCATATCCCTTTTCACCTTTATCAGCTTAATAAAAATTAAGAAAATATTTGCAAAAATAATAGGGGAGGGCTTTAAGGAGACAAGTAATGTCCCAACACTCAATATGTTTTATAATATACTACAATAAGGTGCAAATCGCAAAAACACACTGCTATTTTTCACTTAGCGTAAAGCCTTTATTTGTAAAGCATGTTGCTGGTTTGAAAAAGATTAGCAAATTCAAGTGACTAAAATAGCTGAGAAAATATGATTCCATGAGCCTAATAATAATTAGTAAGTTCTTGACACAAATCTCTTTAGCATCATTGGCTTTCATCCAGTTGTTCTTGACTGACAGTTCTTTGTTTTAGATGCATGTCTGTTTGCTAATTGTGTGACTCAATTGCTTTTGCGCACACAATCCTCAACTGGAGGGCTGCCACGCAAACAAGCTCACACTCACTTCAGCATGCACTTGTAATCAAACGGGGTATTTGTTTATAAATCGCACAGTATTTATGGGGACTTAAGAGGCCTGTATTTAGGCCTAAATGCACTGAATCTCCAATGAATAGGCAGTAAACTGCAGTTTTATCTGGCAGCTCCAGCTCTTGGCTGTTTCAAGAGTCCTCACGGGTCAGATCAGTACTCGCAGAGAGGGAGATAATGATAAAAACACTGCTTTTCAGAGGGTAGAAGAAATGACCACAATTTCCATTTCTGCACAGTAGCTTCAGGTGGCCATAGGAAGATCCAGATCTCTCCTGGTAAAGGTCAGTCCAGTCAACGGAATAAGAATCCGTGAATAAGAAACAGAATGAGTAGTTTCACAACTAGATTCATTGTCAGTAGATGCAAATCTACTGGAATCGGACACCATTCAAAATCTATAGACTGCGAGTCAGAAAATTATGAATAAGTAGGTTAAAAATAATAATATCAGTAGATTCAGAATCAGAAGATTTTTGGAATTAGAATCATGCAATTCGAAATCAGTAGACTGAGAATCAGAAGAAATCATGGTTGAATGAAATCATTAAGTTCAAAATAAGTAAATTGAGAATCACAATATAGTACATAAATTTAAACCCAGAATCAATAATCAGAAGGATCAAAAAAATATTCTAAATCAAATTCTAGTTCTGTACCATGCATTCTTTAATCATTTAATCATTAATAATCATTCTTTTCTTGGAGTGTAGTAATAACTAACACTATATCAGACATACTGTATACAATTGAAGAATGTAGAATTGTAGCGAAGGGTTGCATTTCATGTGCAATTGTTGGACTATTGTTGGAAAACTCACTTAACCATTAAACCAACACTCGGTTTTATTCCTATCAAATACAGAAAAAAGTCCAGCATTTGTCTCACATCCATGACAGACTTCTTTGTGCTTTTAGAGAAAAGCATACACAAAACATAACTTAAAAAAAGGACTGAAAATAAAGTTCAGTGTGACCTTCATAGAAGAAGCGCTCCGGTCTGAGGCAAAGAGATTGTGGGTTTTGAGAAGCAACCACAGGACTGTTATCTCAAGTGCACAAACTGTTCAAGGACTGTGTTTGTGCTACAGGCCCAGTTTATTTCTGCTCTATCACACATTTGCAATACAACACTCTTGCTTCAATTTTCTTCCTTCATTGTTGTTTCAGTATATGGACATAAGAAGATAAGAATGGACGTGTCCTGCCAGAAACAGAGACTGTTTGTCTGCACTGCTTTGAAATGCTAATGATGGTTACAAATAAACCGGTGACAAATATGGGATGACGGATCAGTGTCGTGTTTTGGTGAGAGACGTTAGTGACAAGAAACCTCAAAAAGATGAGAAATGTTGAAATTGAAACAAATGCGAGGCAAAAAATGTGGGGCGACAGTCAATCCCTGTAGGGTGACATCCGTCAGAAGCAAATCGTAAAAAAGTTGCTGGTGCATTCAGCATTTTAAGCATGTCGTTACGTGTTACTATATTTAGTTCAGATTAAAAGGACAGTTTGGATGCTTTCATACATTAATAAATGAATACATTTACCCCCTTACTGCACACCCCTCATTTTGGCAAGTGGGGCATAAATGACATACCCAGAATAAAAAAAAAGTCATTCTGAATAGACACATAACCAACATATATATGAGTTCAAGTTCAAGACTCAGAATTACTCAGACTGTTATTAATGTGGAGATATATATAAGCTCAAAAATAAAAAAAATGCTTTGTACACATGTAAACTAGAGTTGTGAATCTCTTCACCCCTCACACAAGCACTCTTCAACATGCCCGTTATAGTTGTTGATTCTCCAGTAGTTTGTTGTAGTTGTGCGTATATGGTTATACTGTATATGCAAGCTGAAAAACCTGTGCGCTTACTATGCTAATGATGAAATTTACGCGCACTGTACGCAAGTAGATTTTGTTCTTTAGACACAGCCAACACTTCCGCTCATGCATGCTGCAGGGTCAAGCACTCATTATCAGAGTGAACAGGACAAGGAAAACCCAAGGAAAGAAAATGGTGAATCTTCCCAATGCCTTTCATGCCTGTCCTCTTTGATCTGGAAGCTTTCACAGAGGGAAGTGCTGGGCGATTACAGCAGGACCCTGATGTGTGGATCTCTTCCATTAACTTTGACAGCCAAGATATCGTGTGATCTGTCTAGGATCGACGTGGACATTGTGATCGGCAACTATAGGATGAATCAGAAGTCGACATTCAGAAGTCGACGAGTAACGGAGACATCTATATAATTTGCATAAGCAGAACACCGTCATGTGCTTCAAAAACCTTTTTGGAGCCGGATGAATGTCGTTCAATTGCTATCGAACGAGTCATTTTGACCTTAATGGCTGCGACAGTGACCAAGATAATACCAGACTGGAGCGAGGCATTCCTACAGCTATGCCTACAATTGCGGCACGGCAGCTCTGAACGCCAATTTCCTCCGAGCAAACCTTTTCCTCCGAGCAAACCTGCTGAGGATTAATAAAGTTTTATTCCTCATCAAATTCTCACCTCCAAACTACATTTCAATGGGAGCATGACAAGTATTTAATGACTGAACCATGAAAGTGGACTTGCCAACCCTCTGGCGGTGGTATCGCACAAAACCAGAGAAAGCTCAAAGTAACTCACCTCAACTTGATTAGTCGCCGTGGCTCAATAGACTGGCTCACGGCGAAACCTCCAATTGGCCGGATAAACGAGTGGTCAAAGTTTCATCAGTTGTCAGGTTTTTTTTACTTTGTAAGTGAATCCACACGGAGCTCAAGGCTGTGGGATTAATGTGAGTGAATCATTTGTGTGAAACCTCTAACAAACTCCTCTGGGCAATAAGGAAAGGGGAAAAAACTCATCACCAGCTAAAAAAAAAAAAAGAAACATTACGAACATTAGAAAAATCTGAAGCAAGTGAAAAAGTAAACAAACAACAAACACAGCAGAAAAGCAGCACCACAATGCATCAAACAGCTTCAATATAACCCAGCGTTCAAGCTTTAGGCCTCTGGCAACTCAATTAAAGTAAGTCAATGTTTTACTAAAAGTTTATGGATGAAAGTAAAAATATATTATTTTTGTTCCCATGACGGTAGAAAGAAAAGAGGATTTGTTAATAAATGATTAACCACACATCAGTAATGCAATCTGTGTCTATTCCACATCAGAAACAAGCTTCATATTTGAACGAATGTGCTTTCAAAGCCTCAAAAATTGATAAAAAAAGTAAGCGCAAGCATACCGAGTGTGTGAGGCCAGCTCACAAACCACATTTGGTTACAAACAACAAAACACATCTGCTCGCAAAACAATCGTCCATATCACATATCCATTTATGCCAGCCTCCTAAACTTATGACAACATCGCCAAGTGCTTTGGACTTGCCAGGATTTCAAGGGTGGTTAATTTAACGGCTTCTAATCGAAAATGTTCAATGAGAATTGCAGTTCAGTCCTAATGAAGGGTCATCAAAGAACATATGGTGTGCACTGTTCAGCCAAAACCAGTATGTTAGTCGTTCACAGCAAACTGCAACAGGTTTTAACCAGGCTTTATTTCTGTTATGCAAAATTATCTAAAAATCAATCTGCCATTTCTGTTTCTTTCCATTTACCCAGCATTTATTTCACCAATTACGTATTAAACTGGACATTAGGAAAATAACAAAGGATTTTTGTGTAAAGGATGAGAGCTGGCAATATGAACGGGTCAACGAAAGGATCCAACATTACATTAGGCAGTAAGATTGTCACGGACTGTCTTGACGTGATAATCCAGATTCAAGAGGCTTGATGCAGATTAACGATGAAATCAAATGTAATAATGGAACAATAAAGAGAAACCTCAGCATGAAACGTTAATACGAGACAATGAACAGAGGACGGCCGAGGGTTTAAATACACTAGATGAGACTAATGATAGACAGGTGCGGGTGATTAGTTGACACAATTATAATAAAATAACAAGACAGCAATGCAAACACAGGAAACAGAGACTAAAATGACAGAAACTGAACAAAGGCACAACAAGACAAAAGGATATAAAAATAAGAGTCCATGAAAACAGAAATAAGGTAATCGTGACAATGATGGTATACACAAGCTCTCACTCTACAAATGAGTTAAACTGATAGAAATGACTCTATACCGTTTATACTACAGTGCGACAGTTCTACACGAAGCCGTAAACTACAGTCTACACTGCATACTGTGATACGCTCTTTATAGAATCGATATTGATTCATTAAAACAAAGAAATCTATAAAAGTAGGAGTTTCATGTTCAGTTCATATTTGAACACATGTATACCGAACCGAAAAACATGTACCGGTAAATGAATGAGACTTTTCATTTATAAAGTAGTCAGTTCACTGGCTAAATGAAAAATACAATTATGCTTATATAATATTTACAACATAATATAATAATAGTATACTCAAACAACAACATTTGCATAGTACCTTAAAGAACATATCATGGTATTACCATTGCCATCATGCGGCTTAAAAACCTTGGTAACATCTCAAAACCAAACCATACGGTAAACATGGTAAGGAATAGGTCTTATTTAAAGATCTAGTATCTCTCTCTTTCTGTACTCTCTAACGCTGAGCATTTGTCATCATTTATTTGCAAGGGCATCCATAAAGGAGTGATATTTCATTTCCTTTCCTCCTCTGAAAGGTTACACACCAACTCTCTTCATTTTAGCCCCAGATCTCCACCTCCTTCCATAAATCAAACATCCATCAAATGACTATCTCATGCCATTTGTCAATGACACCCAAAACAAGAAACGAGACAAGAATTCGTCGCTTTTTGTGGAATAACTTCTACTCTTACGTAACGCTCTTAAGTCTATAAACTTTAGGGTCACACAAAAGCCTTCTCGGTTGAAGGTCTTTGATGCGAGGCCTAGGCCCGTTTCCGTCACGCTTTACTGAACATTTCTCATCACACTTCAGCCTTTGAATATTTCATCGTTTTATCTATCCATTATTCCCGTAGCCCGGGCCTTCCACGCGCGCGCCCACTGAGTGCTTAGCCCTGTTCTGCTTCTCATTAACAACATCAAATATTCAGACAATAAGTCCAACCCTCTCGCTCCAAATCCCCCTTGTGTCTCACCTTAATACATATTTCAAAAGTGCTGGCACATGGGGAACATTCACGGTAGGGAACCTGCAGATAGGCGCCAAAATTAGCTTGAAACGAGGCAGCAAGATAACGCTTGAAAGCTAAATGGAGCCTAATTTCGATGACAAAACTAGCGTGCGCCTCTTTGAGGTTCTGAAGAAATACTCATGCAAATACGTCTTTTTTTTTTTTGTTGACCTCTATTCGCCGAGACACAGATACAGTGAGACAGGTACTTTCTGCACCTGAAAGTGATGATGAAAAGGAAAATAGAACGAGTTGGCGGAGGAGGTGGGGAAGGCGGCGTGAAAATACACGGCGCAAGCAAAGTTTAAACAGATTAGAGACTCATCCTTTCAAATCCACTTGGCCGAGATTTTTAGCGCTGGCCTTTGAAGTTTCTCTTGAGCTGCGAGAGTCGGGGGAAATGAATTCACTCGCCTCTTTACGCTTGTGTTGCTGCTACCTACACAGTGCTGACAGAATGTAAAAAATTCCAATAAGCTTTCCTCCCCTTCTCCACGTTAATGAAATAAACCCCTGGCCATCTGTATTACTCGGCCCAGAAGGGAAGTTCAGATCGGCATCAGCCTTGTTGCTCCTTTTTGCTGCGATCTGAGGATTCGAGAAAGTCAGGTCAACAAGAAAAAAAATCGTAACAATTATAGAGGGATGTAGAGCTCATAATGTGATACGGATCATGTTTAGAGTGCTAACCACAGAGCTATCTTTCAAACAAGCTCATTTTGTGTAGTTTAGACAAACAATAGCTTAGCTAAGAAAAGAATATAGGGTATTCAAACTAATTTAAATATGCAAGTTCTCAGAGAGGTTTGACTGTGGGTCTAAATGGGTCTAAAAACAGCACACTGTCAGGAATTATTAAAGTAGAGCAACTAAAGAGTCAACACTTCAGAAAAAATTGTCAACCTCAATAATAATAGCTAGTTGTTGGATGACTAGTAGACTATTGTGACCCATCTCTAGCTATAGCCAAGTAAAACCTTTTTTTTCTTAGCTCTTTAGAGATGATAGTTTAAAATACAATTTATACAGCATTTTTTATACAGCATCGTGTGTGTGTGTGTGTGTGTGTGTGTGTGTGTGTGTAGTTCGGGTATAATGGCAATATCTGAAATGGTAGTCGGCGGGATGGAATATATATATATGTACTCCTGTATGTAAAAATTTGTGTAGCAAGCGGGCAAAAAAGTTAATTTTCCACTTAATTTTAGCTTGCAAGTTGACATCATCTTGATCACAAAATGACATGATAAAACCAACTTGGGCAACACAGAAACCATCAAAGTCGATTTTAACTGGATTTTCCAAGAGTGTGCAAAAGGAAAACTTGAACTGAATATCTAGGCACAATCAATCCCTGCATGACACGAAAGATATAAACTGAGCGAAGGTTTTTAATAATACGATACTCTGTGTTTACATAAAATGAATTGCTAGCACGAGCGCCAAAAGACTCTTAGTCAACTAAACTCTTGTTTATGATACTCTATTGATTCATTCAGTGTCCCGATTTATCATGCTGTCTAAATATAGTTTCCAAAAGCACTTTCAGGTGTCTTCCTGCCGACCGCCTTTAGGAAATAAAATAAATCAAATCAGTTTGCCAACAGCGGGCTCCTCAGTACGCAGTCTCCCATTTCTCCTCTCTTTCTCTTCTTTATTCGCATGCAAACCGCAGCGTCCACGTTTCTTTTTCATACACGCAGCCTCTATTGTGTGTATTAGCATTCCTGAGTTCAAACGCCGGCATTATAAGAGCCAATATAAAAAAGTGCTCGTCAGAAGATGTGCCCTTCAATCCTTCATTGGATATGCACAAAATCCGAGAAGTAATTAAAATCCGCATCTAGGGACGAGGCTGCCGAGGGAGAGAAAGAAGATGGAAAGCGGGAGAAAAGCACTTGAAACGCTCAGGACAGTTACAGTGCTATTCCTCATCCGAGCGCACGCGGGCCGAGAGCGGGGCCTTGACGTGCAAGCGTGATCATCCGTTCACTCGGCCTCGTGCTGAAGACAGACGGACTCTCGGTGTGTGTGACCATTACAGTTTGACACGGAGTCAGTGTGAACACACATCGTGAGCCACAGTGAACTAGATCTGCAAAACTAGTTGATGGACGTCACAGAGAACTCGAACTGAGTCTTGAGACGCAAAACACTATTTTTGACTGAACGTGTCGCACTTAAGCTTAAAGTATACTTAGATTGTGTAGTATATGCTACACTCTTCGAGAAAAAGTTTCATTGGGGTTCAATATACAACATTAGGGCTCTTGACTCAAGAACCATTTATCTATCTATCTATCTATCTATCTATCTATCTATCTATCTATCTATCTATCTATCTATCTATCCACCCATTTTATCCATCCATCTGAAATGTCTCAAATGATTGCATGATACTTTTGTGTTTATCAGGTTATTTTAATGTTTTTCAAAAAAAAAAAGTGTTTTATCAAAATATAAAAAATGAATTAATACTAAATTAGTTAATAAAAAATAAATCCATAAAATGATCCCATGATATTGGCAAAGCACTATGAAGTAAAAACGTTTTTAACTTGAGTCTCTGACATTTACATCACTTATAGAGATAACAAAGTTTTCCACATGGAAAAAGTTCAAAATACCTGTGCATTTACAATTTGGATTAGCACTGGAGTAAAATTCTTGTGCATGAAACAGTTTTCCACAGTGAAAGAGTTCATATATAACATCACCATCACCCATTATCCTATCTTCCCGAGACTCTTATATGTAACCTTGAGTGAATGAATAGCACACTTCCCAGTGTCTCTCAGGATTCAGCACTACATCACACACAGGCTTTGAATCGAATCCTCTCTGAAGGTAATAAGTTCAGGCTGGGATGGAGAACAGGTGTGTGTCCTGTTGTCTGTGAAACGGAGAAGACCGGTCTTGCTCGGTAACATGAATAGCAGAACCCGAAGAAAGAGAGAGAAGGACTAGGTTTCCACACAGAGGCATAAGTGTCGCATCACATGGCTTTCATACAGGCTGAAGAAAGAGGCAAAATCCATCCGGATGGGTCATTTAGCAATCGTACGAAAGGTAAAAGTACGGCCCTGTTAAAGCTATAGTTCAGAGAAATGACAATGAGCCACCAGCGTTTGGTATTACGGTACCGTCGCACCTGGAGCAGTGGTTTCATCAGAAGAAGGCCGGCGTGGGTGAACACAGACAGACACGTAGAAGATACGGGTCTGACCTCTATTACTGAAAGTTGAATTCTGGGAGACGAGAGAGTCTGAACATGCGGAGACCCGAAAATGACCATAATCATCGAAAACATGAAGTGCTACAGGACATTTGGTGAAAGTCTCTCCACTGTCAAGGACCGTAATAGACAGCCAGAAAAAGAGTTGCTCAGAAACTAGAACAAATGAACCAGTGGCAGAAGAGAAGGTCAGGGGAAAAAAACTAATCGAACGGGATTAGGTTTATAGTGAACCGAGGGAATGTAATCATTACCAGAGCTTCTCCACGATTTTAATCCTGTCCGAATCAGCCATGTCAGTAATTATTCCTCACTTTTTACAGATGGCACATTCCTGCGCTGGGAAAGATTACCGTAAGATTGTAAAATGCCCTGAAAATAAGGTAATAGTAGTCTCGTGTGAATGGACTTCTGGTAAGGAGTCAGATGATCTGCCATGTCCCTGTGTAACTAACATCGTTTCTCACGTTCTCACACAGATAACAATCATTAGCCAACTGTATCATATTTCATATGCAAATATCTAAGCCCTCTAAATGATCAGCATGATCAAAACCTGTTCTGTTCACAATCCACAACATGCCTTCTGTCTGATTGATAGTCATCTCGTGTCTTTTTGCTGTGAAATCTTTATTGATTATTATAAAGTAAACATAAGAATAACTTGTATAGTAATATTTCAAGATGAACACATACTGGACTGAAGGAGCTCTGGTTTACCTTATACATTTGAGTCTAAATGTCCAATACAATGTTCCATTTACAAAAAATATATATTTCCATATACCAGGCTTTACAGGGTTAAGAGAGAAAATAATACATTATAAACCCTGAACCTGACACAGTTTAAGATAAAAAAAAACTTTATTTTATTTATATAATGGCATTTGTTATCCATGTAGAATAAAAAAAATATATTATGTTAAATCAAAGTTACAAAGAGTTTTATAATGTTACAAAAGATTTCTATTCCAAATAAATGTTGTTCGTTTGCACTTTCTATTAATTAAAGAATGCTAAAAAAATATGCATCACGGTTTCCACAAAAATATGAAGTACCACAATAATCAGAAATGTTTCTTGAGCACCAAATCATATGATATCGTCAAATGATTTCTGAAAGATTATGTGACAGAAAAGCATATTTATCATATTCATACACCCTTTAAGAAACTTGATAACCCCAAAAAAACATTAAAATCATTGCAATATTTCCATCAAGCAAGTCTAGCGCCAGAGAAAGCGAGGCAGAGTGTTCAGCGCGGCCTTCCTCTCGGCTCAGCCAGATTGAGAGATGCTGGCTGATGTGTTTACCTGCACTGCTCGCCCTGGTGGCCTGTGAGACACACACACACACACACACACAGCAGAGAGGCAGGTCTGGTTGTCTGGGTCGACATGTCCTCAAGGGAAACCCCTGTCATTAGCCGACATCTTCAGCCACAATCTCCACTGGGAGAGAATATATGAGGAAGAGAAAGAGCAAGAGCGAGCGCTTTCCACCGGCCACATATCCGGCCCTCACATTATATTCATAAATGCTTCAGCTTGACTTTCACAGAATCTAGCCAATAAAACTTCTTACTTCAGTAGTATATATACAAAATACTATATTGTTATATATTCACAATGTATAGCGAAATAAGATAATTCAATATTCTAATATTGCAATGATTTGAATAAAAAAAGAAAATGTATTTGGCTATTAAGTTTTCTAAAAAGTGTCATTAGACTAGTTTTGACTAGAATACTCGATTCTGATTGGCTGCAGGGTGTCCATTAAAAAGTGATAGAGATTCTGGTGTAACCAGGGAAACCAAGTTATTGTTTGTAAAAACTTTAGATTTCGATTGTAAAACTAATTCAAATATAAACTAATGTTTTAAAAAATGTGTTATTTGGCAAGTGACCATGGTATATGACCTTCGGGGTGTCCATTGTCAGGTATTAATGGACTTCGGTGGGGGCAACCGTCCTCCACTGCACGTCGGACGGTTCACCCCTCCATTAACACCTGACAATGGACACCTCGTCGGGCATTAACCCTTACACAACCGGGTTCATTTCCAGTTGGACATGACTTGACAAGATCCACTACAGACGATTGAGATGGAGTGTTTAGGTCAATTCAAATCAACATTTAGTTCAACCCTCTGGTGCCACTTGGTTATTCTTGACCAAATATTTTGTTTAGAATTTTTAACTCATCAGAATTGTATGAAACTTGGTAAAGGTTTTCACACTTGCTGTGTGAACACATAAAAATATCATGGACAGGATTCAAAAAGGTTAAATGGTCCTGAAAAACATAGCCACACTTGTATTGTTTACATGTTATCTAGTGGAAGCGTCTGGTACTGCGCACAAACAGAGTCTTACTGAAAGCTCATTTTTTTAGATATCAACCTCAGTCTTGGAACAGCTTTTTTAAATTTATGGCTTTGATTTTCTCAAAGTTTTAGAGTAAAATATGTTTTGTAAAATAAATATTTCATATAAAACTAGACAAAATGAATCATTACAAGAAATGTTCACTTTTTTTTTTTTTTTTTTTACTTCAACAATAATCTGCCAAGTGTCGTCTTTAAAAAGAGACCAAACTTAAGCTTGTGTTTAAAAGGATTCAAGATTTATGATAGTTTAAGTTGGAAATTTTATTTTCAGGTCCATACTCAAAAAGTGAATAAATGGATTTTAATTAATGCATAAATAAAATGTATAAAATCCCCTAAAAATACAACATATAAAATAAAATAAAAATGATCGAACTAAAATATACTACAATCATTTTATTGAAAAAAAAAAAAGAAAATCACCATTTTTGACCGACACACAAACAGCACCAGAGGGTTAAGGATAATTTGGGGAGTTTTTTTTTTTTACCAATTCATTAAGTGACTCTCATTAACAATATATATGTATTCATGATATTGGGACCAAAATGTCATTAACTATCAGTAGGCTATGTTTTCTTTTTTTTAGATTCCCAGCCCTACATACAATATGGATAACGCAGGCTCACCAGTTTTATCTCCATCCATCCTCCTTACTTTATACTACCACAATTACCACTATATATGACACTCTTTCTTAAGCCAAAATAAATCCTGAAGCAGCTCAAGTGTACATGAAGTCTGAGGTTTAGCCAGAACGAATCGATGTGTTTTATATGGGCCACAAAAAAGTTTCACGAAGAGCAAACAAGTGAGAAACAGTGAGATAATACAAGCAACTTGGTGCAAAAACAGACAGCTCTGACAGCAAAAGCAGTACAGCGGGGGTGAAAAGGTGTGGAGAATGCAACAATCAGGGTAAAAGAAGAAGAAAAAGAAGTAGAAGTGTTATTTGTTTTTCACGTTAAGGCCGTGACACACCAAACCGACATCAAAGAACTAGCGGCGACTGTGTTGTTGCCCGTGTCACGTGACTCTGGGCCAGACAGTTGCGCTCGAACACACAGCAAAGACAACAGCCAACCGCGACTAGCATGAGGAGATAACCGTCTACACCAGCAGGTGGCAGTAGTCTATATCGGTCATTCAGAAAGAGAATCCAAAACTACGATTGAGAATATACAAAGCATGGCTTGCTTACAATTTTGAATATGTAGATCAGTTGGTCTTCACTTTCTTTGCAATGAACGTCAACGTTGTGAAATATGTGCGTTTTGGAATACTCAGGCAAGATGAAGTTCAGTTCAGTTCATTTATTTATAAAGCACATTTAAAAACACTCACATGACTGCCCAAAGTGCTGTACAGGTATATGCTAAAAATCAAGGAAACACAACTAAGAAACTACATGTATAGATAAAGGAAAAAAGACAATGAAATCAAATAAATAACGTACAGAAAATAGATGTTAACAAGTATTAAAAGCTAATGAGAACAAGTAGGTTTTCAGCAGAGATTTAAAAACAGATAGAGAAGAAGCTACTCTAAGTTGTGGTGGCAAGCTGTTCCACAATCTAGGCCCCACCACCGAAAAGGCTCTATCTCCTCTACGTTTGAGTCTTGTACGAGGAACATTGAGGATATTTAGGTTACTTGATCTTAGGCCGCGGGACGGACTATAGGTGTGTAGAAGATCAGACAGGTAACTTGGGGCAAGATGATGCAGACATTTGTAGACTAAAAGGAGAATTTTATAGTCAATCCTGAATTGGACTGGTAGCCAATGGAGAGCTCGCAGGATGGGAGTGACGTGATCGAATTTTTGTTTTTTCTTGAGAAATTTGGCCGCAGCGTTCTGGACCAATTGAAGACGAATGAGCTGGGACTTAGAAATGCCGCAGTACAGTGAGTTACAGTAATCCAGGCGGGATGTTATAAAAGCATGGATAGCTGTCTCAAGAGATTTTTCGGGCAAGAAGTGCTTAATTTTGGCAAGAAGGCGGAGTTGAAAAAAGCTAGAAGCGACAACAGAAGACACCTGTTTCTCTAGAGTTATTCGACTGTCCAGGAAAACTCCAAGGTTACGTACGCAGCTTGTATTAAATATGGATAAATTACCTAAGGTGGAGTAGTCAAACTCAGATTTGACAGATGGGGCAAAAACTATAACCTCAGTCTTTGAATCGTTTAAAGTTAAAAAGTTACTTGCCAGCCAAAGCTTTACCTCATCGAGACAGTCCATTAGAGATTTAAATGCAGAGGGGTCATTTCTTTTTATCGGCAAATAAATCTGCGTATCGTCCGCATAAAAATGGAAAGAGATACCATGCCTTCTTATAATCGAGCCTAGAGGAAGCATGTACAGAGAGAAAAGTGAGGGAGATAAAATAGAGCCCTGAGGGAGTCCAGTTTCAAGGGGAGCAGCAGAGGAGGTAAAACTGCCAATCCTGACTGAGAAATATCTGTCGGTTAGATAGGATTTAAACCATTTTAAGACTGAACCTTTCAGCCCCACATCTTTTAATCTAGATAGCAGAAGCAAATGATTGACAGTATCAAAAGCTGCAGTTAGGTCCAAAAGAATTAAAACCACAGAGTCACCAGCATCATTAGCAACTAAAATGTCATTTAACACTCGCAGCAAGGCAGATTCTGTACTGTGAGAAGACTTAAAGCCGGACTGAAAAATTTCTGCGATTTTTGAAGATGAAGATGTATTATAACAGCCATCTCTGTTCTGACTTTGTGTTTTATCACTTTCGCTTTTATTGTCGACACATTCCACCCATCAACAACACATCTAACCACTGCCTTCCATAGAAATGTAAGACGCCTCCCTGTTATGAGTCTCTGACTCTGTGCTTCGGCGCTGGGCGTTCAGTCAGCAGTGGGTCTGTGGCCCTGCAGTGATTATGAACACGACTGTCAGTGTCATAACAGCCCTGGATGTGTGTGCCACAGCACCTCTGACACACTCCTAACACACTGCAGCTCTGCTGTCTGTCTGCGCTGTACCTGTCTGTCTGAATCTGATGAGCTGGGCTTCAGTCTGAGGTTTGAAGTGCCATGACACCTCAGTTGCATTATTTCACTTCATCATTCAAGAGCATCCGCCGAATATTCTGTGTGTTTGGAGAGGCGACAGTGAGGTACTCTGTTGTAAAAAAGGATATTGTCTGACTGGACAAGTGATGTACAGTACAAGTTGAGAGATGAAATACACTCATCCCAGGTGAAATGACGATGTATACTGCACATAATGTTTGTGGCCTAAATGACGCACATTGCAGGAAACAGTCAGTGGTCCCATAAGAAAAATAGCTTACTGAAATGTACAAAATATTTGAATTAAAACCCAGATTTATGTATATATGTATGCATGCATGCATGCATTTATTTATTTATTTTTAGTGGATGGAAAATATCCATAGCTCAATATAAAATCAGGAATGGGATTTCAATTCAATTTCTTCATTATGACAGGAAAAAACACACGAGTATGTGTGTTATCTACAATTCCTTCGATTTTTAAAAATAGTATTATACATTTTTATTGTTAATTATAATATTTCATAAAACACTACAGTATATTGTACTGCAAATATTTTTCTTGTTTTATTATAAATAAAATAAATTAATATTTGAATTAAAAAAATTTAAAAAGGCATTATTAGCATAACAACAAATATTGGATATTGTCTAAAAAATCTATTTAAATTGTTACAATATTTGACAACATTATTATTATTATTAATATCATCATCATTACACTAGGAGGCAGTGGCAACAATCTTTCAGAGACAGTCAACATTGATCCCTGAGCTGCAGACCACACACAAGTTTACACAAATATTCCCTTCACAGCAGGACAACAATCTGACAAAACAACCCTGGAGTGCCTTTGGAAGAGCTCTACTCAACTATTACATCAAATTTTAAGTATACTAAATTATCTGCAAATATATGTTTATGTGTATATAGATATTTCATTCTTTCATTCATTTTTTTTTGATAACTGCAAACAAAACAATAAACATAGACAAGCTTTCAATACATGCAGTGTTGTTTTATAAAAGGTCTTATAAAATATTCTTTCAAAACTGTTCTTCACAAGCTCTCTGTGTGGAATGAAAATTAAGTTCAGCTGGTTCTCAGCAGCTCCAACCCCCCCCCCCCCCCCCCTCCCCTCCCCTCCCCTCCCCGCCCCGCCCAAACGGAGTCTTTCATATGCATCTTGTGCCCTCTAGTGCCCCTCTGAAACATGGTACCCAGCAATGCTGTACAGTACGGATGAATACAAAGAAACAACCCACCAGCCTGGGATAGCACTGTTGCCAGGTAAACAGGAAGTAGATGCAGCACACAATAGCAAGCCGAGGCGAGAACTCCTGCTGAAAGATCACACGCACAGGATGTGCACGATCACGCCTGACAGAATCAAAAGTGGAGCGCGCAAGACAAAGGGAAAAAACAAAAGGAGCATTTTTCAATCTTTAATTATCTGAATTTGTGGCGTGTTGAGAGGGGAGGGGATAGACTCGAGGAGGCCCCACTTGTGCGATGGGGAATTCACACAGGGAGCATGACAGCACTGTAATAACCTCAATTATTCAGAATTAGGCCAGTATTGATTTACTGCTGGATCGGCTTACTGAATCTCAGCTCTCAGACGTGGAGGAGGTGGGCAGGGGTGGGTGGGTGGCTCGGCGCTCAGTGTCCCAGGGAGCGAGATCTCCTCGGGCAGGGAGGTGGAGGAGGGCCGGTGGCTCAGTGTAGAGGCTTTGGATCACGGGGTGAAGACGTGTAATTAAACATTCTCCTTATCAAGCCTTTGATGGATGAAGCAGTCGGTCTTTCTTGCCAAGTCTCTCTCTCTCTCTCTCTCTCTCTCTCTCTCTCTCTCTCTCTCTCTCTCACACACACACACACAATGACCTTCACATTGGTGCTGAGTCTGTTCTGAAGAGGGAGCCATGTCATACCTGCTGGAAAAATCAGGTCAAAGCGGCTAATGTTGATCAGCGTGGCTGTGGCTGGTTTGTTGGTGGTCCAAGGTTGTATACCATGCTAGCTTGACTAATATGGTCTACCAGGTCACAACAAGTTCCATTAAGTGCATCTTACAAGTGCACAGGCCTCCTAGGACATCTGACCAGTCTTTTCTAATTGTTCAGAGGACTAGGTATAAATGAAGGGATGACTGGGCCTTTGTAGTGGCAGCACCGTAGAGATGGAATAGTCTACCATCTCACATTAGACTCACTCCAATTCTAAACATGTTTAAAAGACGCTTAAATGTGCATCTTCTTTGTCTAGCATTAGGGACTGCAGTGTGTTGAGGCATTGGCTTTGTTTTTTCTGTTTTTAGGTGTCTTGTCTGTGTTAAGATGTTGTTGTTGTTTTCTTTTATTAGGAATAATTGTATTATTGTACAGCACTCAAGTGATTTATAAATAATCGGAGAAATGAGGTGAACATGATTTTGCCAAGTAGAGAGGTAAAGGGGCAGAGTTAGACTTAGAAAAGACTTCTAACTTAGGTTAGAAGCTTGTACTGCACTCTAATCAATCCATCATGTTAGATAGATTTAGGTCTAGTTAGGGTTATAGTATATCTAATGTTGAATAAAGTAGCTCAGACTTGTGGATTTTTATTGAGGCATATCTAAAGTATTGGTTAGGATTAGATTTGGGGTTGGGGCAGCATTGTCCAATGCTGTTTCTGGACTTCCATCAGAATCCCTAACTAAACAAGCCTAAACCAGCTAAGTAAGGTCTTCGGGATCACTAGAAAATTCCAGGGAGATGTGGTGAAGCTAAACTGTGCAGCAAATGTGGCCTACAGGAGCAGAGCAATTGGACACCCCTGGATTATAGTTGGGGTTAGGGCTATATTTTTCTCAGACCAACAAAACATCCAGGAGCATCATGACAACAGGCCTCACCACCTAGTAGTCCAGCTGATCAACCATCTTACACCAGCTAATGACCAAAAATGACCAGTTTAGTCCAGCTATAACTAATTTAAATCCGGCAACTACAATTTTCCAGCCAGGATACGATACAGGGTTCCCACAATCAGACCTCCCTCGTGGGGGGAAAAACAAACATTTGTGTTTCTCACAGAGCAAGAGGTTGCAATGCAAGATATGAAAACCCAACGACCCAATTCAAATTAATCATGTCTGGGTCAAGGGCCACTGGATATATCTCTGCCCTTCTGCCCTGTCTAAATCCAAATATCAACTGATATTCTGGTAGGAAAAAAAACCTCATCTTCGACCCATTTAGTATCCCCATAGTACTTGTTTCCATGAGAACAACAACAGGGCAATGGTTGAATGTGTTTGTGCATGCATGTGTTTCGCAATGGCAAGCAGTTTGGCTAATCTAATTAGTTTGGAAATGAATCCAAAATGGCACTGGAGGACCCCAATGAGATCAGTGAATGAGCTCATGTTTGAGCCGATACCATCCCTCTGTATACAAGGCTCTGTGAGATGACAAAACTTATATTATTGTGCAATTAACACAATATTAAGACTGCATTGTCTTCAATAACTTATTGAGCCTGTGAATACAGCCAATACTAGAATCTACTGGATGCACAAACAAGATCTATATCCCACATTCAGTGCCAACGTCATATCCACTCCATTTTCTGCAGTGCTTTTTATCTTCCCTACAGCCTTCAAATGTATTCCCAGAGTGCAAAATATATCTGACCCTGGAAAGCCTGCCGTGCTACCTCTCATGTCCAGACAGCAGGCCTCACATCGTCTTCTCCGAGGTTTCTCCTTGGCTCGGCCTTGTGAGGAAAGCTGAGCAGGACTGCTCGGCCGGTAGCGGGGGGAGGAGGGGGGCTGTGAGAGCCTGGCATAGTGCAGCTGTCGGCTGCCTGCACAACGCCTCCTAATCAGTGCTAATTGGCACTCCTGATGACAGGCTTGGGTCGGTGCCGGCAAGAGGAAGAAAGTATTGCTGTCGGCCCGCCTACAAGTGTGCTGCCCCTGGGCCAAGGTTCAACCATTTGAATACTAAGTTTTACTGTGATTGAGAGTGTGTACGTGTGGCGGAATTTGAATATTTTTCATCAATTTATAAAGTATCTCCTGCAAGTGTATGTTAACTTATGAGCCAGGAGACTTGGCATGACTCTACAAATACTAAAGTTTAATGCTATAACCTGTTACTGCTTCCTTTCAGAGTACATACATTACAACAACATTTAACCTCACAGTATATCAATCGTTCTATAAAGTAGCTAAGACTCATTGATTTGTATTGAGGAATTTCTAAAGCCTTTCAAGAGAGGATCCTTGAGATGACATTCCTCTGATATATGAGAAATAACTTCTGCTGGAAGCCTCATAAGTCAAGCATGTAGACCACAAATATACAGTTCAAGACCACAGAACAACAATCAATCTGCTCTTGGTTTCAAAACAGACAAACAAAAGTAAAGCTACATAACCCTTAAGAAAATGAACAATGATTTATTCCATGTGTGAATTATAAGATGACTTTTAGGAGGGGGGTGTTAGGGCTACATCCTCAGCTCAATGCAACTCATTGCAAGCTTGGTTCCAAGAGAAAATATGTGCATAGTATTTGTGGTTACTGAAATGCTGTTTAAATGTTGCTGTAACGTTCCTCATGTCATGTCTCAATAGCAGAATTCGATGTAGAACAATGTTAGTATGTGTACTTCTAAAGACCAGGGGTCATGCCTTAAAACAGGGAGCAGATAAAACTGCCACTCCATCACCCAACAAACTCATAAATACACCTACTGGATTTACTATAGTACTGTAAGTGTGTATGTATGTATATATATATAAGGTGTAAGGTGTTCCCTGGAATAGTCCTTTTATATGGACTATAAAAGTTTAAACAATTAAACTATGGTTTCTATGCAAGAACTATGGAAATTTCCACAAGGGCATGAACAATTCATAAACATCCTAGGAGATAAAACACTTCTCTCTGTATGTATGACTGCAGAAAAAGGTGGATTATTGCATCACACCAGCACTTTTCATAAAACATCAATAGCGGTCACACATCTCTCAGCTCGCTCTGGCAACAGGGACCGTCCAGCCTCCTCACGCTTTCAACTCCATTAAAGCCTGGAGAGACATTCAGACATCTGAACTGCCTAACAATGAACCACAGGTGCCAAAATGAGCTCCTCATCCAAGCGCAGAGAGTTGGGAAACTTCGCACAAAGCCTTCGCGAGTTAATTGTGCGAGTGTTGTGTCTGTAATGAGCTTCTCCGCGGAAATCTCATAGTTCATCTCTTATGCAATCAAACACAGCTGGTGTGGAATTGAATTGCGGAGATGCACACAAGAAAAAAACACTCAAAAGATAAAGGCAGAGGGGAATAATGGAGCTTCACAGCCCATGACGAGCAAGATAAGGGAACGACGCCTGATGCTCACAGCACAGTCCCACACTGCACGCCAACCAACACCAGGAAAAGTAGAAGCCATCACTGGAGACCAAGACGTGGGCACCGTTGGCCCGTACAGCTGCAACTCCTCCGTGAAGAAAACAGTATTCCCTTCCACAAATGAGCCATGTCGAGGGAGCCAAAATGTCAGCTCTGCGGCAGGTGGACGCTGATCTGCTTTTGCAACATGCCTTGGCAGCAGAGATGGAGAGGAGCAGAACAAAGAGGATAATCTCCACCTTCAGATGGCATGTAAGCCCAACGCTTATGGTACTTAATTGGTGGATTTCGACCAAACTCAAACAGTTGCCGTTTCTAAGGAAAACTAATGTTGTTTGAAACAAAAAAAGGAAGTTAATTTACAAGAGCATGGCATGATAGTTGCCTCAAAACCACAATGTAAAACAGGGCAGAGTTGAGCTTCCATGCATTGGCCCATAATCGGTTTCACCTTCCAGGGGCACGGTGAAGATAGCTGATGATTAAAGATGTGGCTGTGAATCTGCGCCCTGCTGTTTTATAGTAATTGTACGGTCAAGTATCGATTCGAGTGGCTGGCTGAAACCAGAAGTAGCCAGGGGGGTAGAAGTGATCTTTGAAGATGTGGCTCATAAGGAAAGCTGACAGCCTTCAAGTGCTGCTCTTTGAAGGTAGAATAATGACTGACACATGATCCAAAAGACCTTCTTAGAGCCGACACATTCGCTGAGCCTCCAAGACCCTTAGTGCTCCCATCTGACAGTGAGGTAGACCAGAGCCCTGCTTTTCGGAGGGAAACCAGGACTTACGTTAAAACACAGACCTTGACACTCTAATTCCCTTATTTTCTCAAACAGACCCTTTAAGATCAAAAGCCTCTCACTCTCTCCCAGACCGCAAACACCTAGCTAAACAGCACCGTAAGGCTAGTCTGGTGCAAGCAACTTTGACTTGTACACTGTTAGTTATTAATAATGTGTTAGATAATTCTGTCATAGCGTTTGAGCAAGAACACATCAGTAATCTATTTGAGAATGATCACATTTATTGTTCATAATTGCTTTGCAGGTAAACTACTATGACTTGACATTGTGCACTGGAGAACAAAAGGTCTGCACTCTGAGCCAAGAATTTCTGAAACTGTTTAAAATATAACTGTTTGCTATTAAATTTACTATTTATAATATACAATTTAGTCAAATGCTTTAGTCAATTCTGTAGAACTCAGAGTAGGGAATTCAAACATGTTCACCCCATACCCAAAACTGATTATATTGCTCTAGAAGGCACAGATTAAACCACTGGAGCTGGATGATTTTGTGTGTGTTCTGCAGAAGAAATGAAGTACGAGTTTGAGACATAAGGCAATGAGAGAATTATAATTTTTGGGTGAACCATACCTTTTAATAGAAATTCTATTTGTCACGATGATGACTAATTAAAATGGCATTTTATTGACTTCAAATGGCTGTACAAATCGTTTTGAGAACATTTCTTGAATTGCTTTTTGGAATAAATGTTTAGTTAACATTGTCTTGACTCACTGTTTTCAGTTTTTGACTTTGGCAATGATATTGTAGTTTATGTAACATAATATTCCTTCGTACTAATTTCCAATAGCATTTTTGTATCACTCAACTTCAGACATTGAGTTAAAGACAAAAAATGTTGAATTGGCTCAACTTAAAAAGATTTGTTACAGAATAATTGCACCTCTCCAGAAAACTAACAAAGTTAATTTAACTCATATATATATATATATATATATATATATATATATATATATATATATAGTATCACAGACAACATGTTTTCAGTTAGTATAACTGTTATTTACAAAAGTTGAGTAAACAGGAAAAAAACTTGGGGAAATTAGTACTAAGATTTCTTTGTTGTTGTATGGGCTTAAAATGTTTTACAGTGAATGTGTTAGTGTGCATTAGCAAGAATACATGGGAAAAATTATGCTTTCCTTGTAGCTTCAGGTGCTCTTTCTGTGTATTGTCTGAGTTGTCCTCTATTTTCCAGATATTGCAAAATCCCCTATCCACAAGGAATCTGGAGAACACAAGGACCACTGTTTTCTTTCGCTCAGAGAAAGTTACATGGCTGCCATTACTTTGTGATTTATGAAAGGACTGTTATGAATTAATTGTGAGCCTGGAGTCTGCATTAGTGAAGTGAGGCAATCCCAGAGGAACTTGAACAGGATGTTCACCCCACTGGGGGCTCGGGCTTCGAGCCACCTGATGGACAATGTAGGACAGGTCAACACAAATAGGCTTTGACAGCTCCTGGGTTTTTATGGAAAACATAAAGCAAGCTAACTGTCCTGGTCTACAGTCTGTCCCCATTAGCAGTCTCTCAAACCAATTAACACCTAAGCAGCCATTCAGGCTCAATTCCAGATATATGCTAACAATTACACTAGGGGGGTTAAGCCACACTGGACAGGAAGAACCATAAGAACGTGAATTACAGGGATTTTGCTAAACAGTTAAAAGCTGACTGTGCCAATTGGTCCGAAGATGTCATTCAAAGAGGATTCTTTCAAGTCCACATATAAAAAAAGAAAACCAGAATGTAAGTGACTACCATGGCCATATATATTCACGAGTCAATTATAGAATTTTAAAGTGGGCTGTTTATACAGCGGCTGCTGTTGGGTGATTAGCGTTTGTTTTGTTCGGTTAAGGGTCCCATGGGAAAAGTGTGGCATGGGTGTGTTATGATCCACTGCCACGCCTCTACCAGATTTTCGCCCCATGTGGTTGGCGCCAGCGGTTTGGCTTCAAGCGCTAAACCGGCATTCCCAGCATCGCCCTCTTCAGCGCAGGAGGTGTGTGCGGCATTCGGCGTTCATTAAAATGATCCGTAAAGGAGACCGCCGCTGACTTCAATCTGACCGCCGACATAGATCAAAACAATTTTAGCGCATAACAAAGAGGTTAGTTAGCAACGGGACTCCAGTGCTGAAACACTAAGCAAATTTCTGAATGCTACCTCAAACACTTAAACACATGCCAATAAGAGTAAAAAAAAATTTTACCAAGTTACTGGAATCCTCTACTAATCAACAAAATTACAGATTTTTTTTTTTGTAAGAGTGTGTATATATATATATATATATATATATATATATATATATATATATATATATATATATATATATATATATGTATATATATATATATATATATATATATATATGTATATATATATATATATATATATATATATATATATATATATATATATATATATACACACACACACACATATAATAACTATAAGGATAACGAGACAAAAAATTTGCATAACTATATGCACAATAAAAATATTTTAATTTAAATAGATAACGCTGCAAGATGCAAACAGCAAACTAACAATGTTTTTTTTTTTTTTTTTTTTTTACTCTAGAAAGAATGCAACTGTTTCAAATAATACAATTATAGTCGATAATGTCCATGAGTTGCTAAATAATAATATTACAACTTGATTAAGTTACATGAACATTTAAGTCTAATATTTTCTTTCAGTACCAACACACTAGCTTGCCTAGAACAAAATTAATAAATAATTTAAATGTGGATGTTTAAATGAATATATAAATTGTTTGAATATGCCAATTGGTCCAAAGATCTGAAGATCTTGCAGAGCTGAATATTTTCACTTTTATCGGGTGAGCAAACACGCGCCAGATTTGTGTGCGTCTCTTTAAATGCAAATGAGCTGCTGCTCAAGAAGAGGGCGGAGCTTGCAGAGCTCATACCAGCAACAAAGCAGGACAATCTCACGCACTGAAAATGTCAGAAACTGTACTAGCGGTGTTCAGTTCGAACCCGAGTCGGACAATGGTGCCTACAGAGCCAGAGAGTATATGCTGCAGGTATATACTATAGCACAGGTATACTTCAGTTTAAATACGGTTATAACTTATGTTGTCATCTTCCTTTTATCCACTATTAGTACAAGCATGTTGTAGCGGACCCGTCCGAAAGATGGACAAAACTTTACTGATGAATTTTGTGAAGTTTTATGAAGTTGTACATCACACAAAAGATGAAGCGTCCGTTTTCACTCGAGAAAATCACAGTTAGAGCTGAATAAATCACAGTAGAAGAAGTGCGAATTAAAGTCTTATCCATAAACTCTCTCTCGCTTGTATAATCATCAACACACACAGCGAACTACACAAAACCACTCATTACAACCAACAGTAAACAAATATATACAGACTTGTGCCTTTTCAGGGGGTGCTTAATAAACTGGTAAACTTTCTATCTGTAAAACAACTCCGATTAAATGTAATAAAGTGCGCGCTTTCTCTTTCATCACTGCCGTAACCAGTATCGCTTATGATTTATAGGGATTAATAAAAAGCACTGGGTGGATTTTTATCATTATAGGGTGGTTGTGTACACACACTGCCAACACATTTGTTTTCAAAGAATTTTGCATAATAGGTTCCCTTTAATGACTATACCATGACCAAACTTAAAAGATATCTTTTGTCAAATGACAATAAAACACTGTCCACTACAAAACATCATTGGTGAGGAACCGCGAGAAGTCAAGTCTGGTCATATTCGACAATGACAGAGGGACTGGCGTTCAGGCCCTTCATTACAAACAAGATAAACAAGAATCCGTGGAGGCTGGTCTACGAGAGCTACTCATAGATCAAGTGGAGAAGTGACAGTTCGCTCTGCATACAGAGGGCCAGCAGCTCGGGTCCTCTCTTAGGAGGCCTAAATTATTCACGACAAGCTAGGGATGAAGTGAAGTACACAACTTTAAGTATATAATGCAGTCAGGAGGACTATCGATTGACTAATTAATTGATTAATGCAGAAAGTAATCGACTACCTCATTAGCTACAATGCATTATTCATACCTGTACTTATTACAAAAAAAGGCAGGCATTGTGTTTCCAAGCACATGTACGCGTGTTAGCATGTTTATGTAACGGAAAGGTCGTTTAGGTTGTGGTTTGGAAACTGGAGTTATTTCCCTACATAGGGAATTATCTCCATCTAGGAGATTAGTCACGTGTTTTCCTCATCTGTGAATACCCACTTTGTACATGTTGTTCAAAATAAAACATCCTTAGTATTCTTGCCCTCATATACCCAATGCAAACGAACCCTGTTTGTCTATTCGTTCATGCCCAGGGGAAGGCTGAGGTTCTGTGTGCCCTTGTCTTCATCGTTCTGTCGATCAAATGAGACTCATGTTTGTTCTTTTCAAATACAAAGAGGCTATTTATGCAATATGGCCCCACGAGACAATGGTTGCTAAATAACAAAAATCTATCCGAGAAAAGGGCTTTTTTTTATTGCATGGGAACAAAGTCTGATCTGCAAGTTAACCATGATATGTGCAATGAATAAACTCACACGCTGACACATGGCCGCTGGCCTAGAGTTGCGACACCGCTGAGCGGGCCCGAGTTGGACGGAGCAAATGTGTCTGAAAACAATCCAGTGACTGATGGAAAAAAAACTGTTCTTTCTGTGACCTTGTTTCTTTTACGGTAAACTTGACGATTATAGGAAAGCAAGTATGAGACAATGTTTTGTGAAAAAAAGTTGTCAGTGTATATATATATATATATATATATATATATATATATATATATATATATATTAGTGCTGTCAATGATTAAAGAAATTAACCAATTAATCGCACATTTTCTGTAAATAATCGCGATTAATCAAACCTAGAATTACAGTTTTGGTAACACTTTACAATAAGGTTTCATTAGTTGAAATTAGTTAACTACTTTAGTTAACATGAACAAATGAACTGCATTTCTTCAGCATTTACAGTATTAATATTAATTTCAACATTTACTCAAACATTATGAAAATCAAATGTTGTATGTGTTAACATTAGTTAATGCACTGTGAAATACAAACAATGAACAGCTGTATTTGCATTAACTAACATTAACAAAGATTAATAAATACTGTAACAAATATATTGCTCATTGTTAGTTCGTGTCAGTTAATGAGACCTTATTGTAAAGTTTTACCAGAGTTTTAAATATATATTTTTATATTGTAATAATTGCATGGATAATCTCCAAATTAACATAGAATAATAATAAAGTAATCAAACACTTTACAATCTTCACTGCAATAGATTAATCATTAAAGCTACAAAAGTTATTCAGTCAAGAGCAATGAGATTTTCTTTGTCTTTTTTTTCTTTGATTTGTTCTTTGAATTATGACAGCCTTATAAGTATATATATATATATATATATATATATATATATATATATAAATAAACATGCATACACAGAGAAAAAAGGTTTTGCAAAATCATATGTAGACCATTAGCTCCGAGTTGTTATCCATTTTAGTTCAGTGTAAGCACTTTATAATAACACATGGCGCATCTACTCCAAATGATGCCATTTAGCAGGAGCAGACAGATGGAGAAGGCCGAAAAGGGGATGAATTCTGTGCTCAAAACACACAAGCTTTAAAAGGATTGCTGGTTAAGTGCTGTGTGGATGTTTAAATAAATGATGGCAGTGAGTGTGTTTCAGTTCAATCAGGGGCAGGACAGCCAATTCACACTGCATACACACCTTTCATTAGACCTGGACTGGAAGAAAAAAATGGAATATTATATTCTGTTTACTGGCTATGGAGAGGAAAGAGAATTTACCCAAAAGTTCAGACTATGAAGAAAACAATACAGAGGTTGCTTTCCCTCATACTTGACACTACATGAGAAAGAAAGGAATCAAACAACCTTGATGTTTCATCATTGTGGGAAGCGGAGTATGTTTTAATCTCTGACTCAATGAAGGTGAAACACTGTATTCATGAAATAAACAAGAAGGAGGAGTTTCCTTTGAGCCCTTTATGAGTGCTGTCAATGTTCCATGAGCGGAGTATGTTTTAATCTCTGACTCAATGAAGGTGAAACACTGTATTCATGAAATAAACAAGAAGGAGGAGTTTCCTTTGAACACATGGAACACATGGAACACATGGAACACATGGGTGCTCATGGAACACATGGAAGCGCTGAGGTTTTAATGCGGTAGCACTCTATAAAGTTTGCTTCTCTGACACTTTTCCAGAACTTTTATGGATGACTGGAATGTGCTTTTGAGTGGTTAATTAAAACTTCCAACGGCCTTGTTGTTTTTCCACACAGGTTACCGCAAACATGGTGAAGAGACACATGCTCCAGCCATACCTTCAGTCTCTCACTATAATGGACCAAAACTGAATATAACAAAACCTGCCAAGAACATGCCTGGGTCATATTTCACCGCAAAATTGAAAGAATTAAGAAATAACGTTTAGCTCAAAGAAAATTAAGATCTGCATATTGTTATCTATCCATCCATCCATCCATCCATCCATCCATCCATCTATTTATCTATCTATCTATCTATCTATCTATCTATCTATCTATCTATCTATCTATCTATCTGTCTGTCTGTCTGTCTGTCTGTCTGTCTGTCTGTCTGTCTATCTATCCATCCATCTATCCATCCATCCATCCATCTTTTTTGTCAGTTGATGTATTATTATTGGGCTCAAATAAATAAATAGATTGATTATATATATGGGGGGGGGGGGGGGGGGGTCCTGTTGAATCACACGTTTCCCGCGTCGCCCTCGTTGCTCCTGCTGCTTCCTGACGTTTACGATCTGAAGTCCCGTTTCGCGTGGTCAATGGGTCAGAGGAGTTACTAATGGGGGTCCCGACAGGCGTTGAGAATCCCAAGAGAATCATCGTGCCTCTTTAATTGGGGTGCTTGGGAAAATAAATGACGAATTATGACCTATAAATGGGAATTTATGTGCCCATTATACCTGCCGCTGATCTGCTCAGAAATGGTAACGGTCTAATTAGCTATGCATTCGCTGGCCTAACCTCCTAATTATGGCTTTTTCTGAACAGGCTTCATTCCCACACATATACACTGTTATTTTTCCCTCGCCCAATTAAGCCGTTTGTAGCATTATTC
Organism: Tiaroga cobitis; assembly: GCA_030578255.1. Classification (NCBI taxonomy): domain Eukaryota; kingdom Metazoa; phylum Chordata; class Actinopteri; order Cypriniformes; family Leuciscidae; genus Tiaroga; species Tiaroga cobitis. The sequence continues at coordinate 30,712,044 of CM060614.1, read as the reverse complement.
AGCTATATGATACGGTCCAAACGCTGTCAAAGCTGTATTTCAAAACTAAAGTCAGAAACGTTGAGATTTACCTTGCAGAAAGTCCCAGAGAGACTATCAGAATCTCATTAGAACTAAAATCCATGTAGATCCAGCAGGGATTTTAGACATTAAATGCACTTCGATGTAGTTTGGCGTAACAGTGGAGGAATATAGAAATGATCATTCAGCTCAGCTGCGCTCCAGAGTCTGTGTAATATCACAGGAATTGACTGGCCTGATCAAGGCTTTAGAAACAGACTCAGATATTTGCAGAAGGAGCCGACGTTAGCGCTACGATACGACGAGATCGTTAGCCATGGCCTGAAGAGAAACAACGGGTTCATAAATCAGGGCTGAGTCACTGCTAGCGCTGGACATCGTGAACTGAGACGAGAAGTCAAGCATCACCACGAGTCAAAGTTCACAGAACCTGAAGGAGAGTGTTACTGTTGCACTTAAATGAGGAGAACAATCTTAATATAGGTTGAATTGAGGTAAATTGAGGAATCTTTTGACATGCGGTGATGACCCGAAGTGGCCTAATTTACCTGAATTCAACCAAACATTAAGGTTATATGTTTTTGTGGACATTGAGATAAAAGTAACAACCGCATATTAAACTGTCACTTATACAACACAAAATGTTTAACTCTTAGAAATTTAAAACAAGATTTTAACTCGCATGTAAACGTAAACACCAAAATATTATTATATTATTTTAGTTAGTTTAGAAAACACCAATTCATGGAAACCAAATACAGTATGCATTTACAGTTAAATGACATCTCAAAGTCAAAAATAATGCATCAATAAGCCGTATATTTGGCATCGTTTGTTTGTTTTTTGTTCGTTTTTTTGCCAGTTGATGTATTGTTATTGTTCCTGAGACATTAATAAATAAATAAATATTTTATTTGAGCAATGGGTGAACGAACGAACAAACTGTTTATTTATTTATTTTGTCATTTGATGTATTGTTACTGTGCCCACGACTCAAATAAATACATTTTTATTTTATTTAATTTTATTTTTTTAATTAAATAAAATAAAATATTTTTATTTTATTTGTATATTATATTACTATAATATTGTATTAATTATATTATAGTATTAATTTTTTTTTTTTTTTTCAATTTAATATATTATATATTCATAATATATAATAATAACTAAAAGTTGCTGATCTAAACTGTTGCATTTCTATGCGCACAAGTGCATGTGTGAGAAAGAACGCCAGGATTGAACTCTCGTTGGGAAGGATAATGATCGTGTGATGGATGTGTAAAGTGCACAGCGACTCTAACACACTTCCACAAGCACACTTGTAATAAAACAGAGATACAAAAGCAAAGATATTTCCACTAAACACACTGTTGACTCTTGAATCTCGGAGCGCTACAGGGGCCGTCTCTTCTCTCACACTTCCCACTCCTCTTTTTGACAAATCATCTTTTTCACTGCATGTTCACAGGAGAACCGATGAACAGATGAACATCACAGCTGTGTGTTCACCTCTCACACACAAACTGGACTCTTTAACACTGGTAAAACAGAGGGAGACCACATCATATCATAATCAGGGCTTGGGTTGCAGAGCAGTGTGCCGTAATTAAAGTAGAAAAGAGAGCGTTCGAGGAACATTAAGATCCCGTCACCTTAACAGGACTGAGAGCAAGACATCAAATCCACAAATCACTGATATATATGATTCCCTCTCTGTCGTACGGAAAACGAGATTGTCATCTAATATATAAGAAGCTTTCAGAAGACTTTCTTAAAAATATTACTGTACTGTATATCATGGATCATTCCACAGGAAAGAAATATCACAAATGAAATCCGTTTAATATCTCGACTGTTTCTCCAGACTGATCTCATAAAATTGCGTGTGTATGACACGCCAATTCGTATTTCCATTTTTGGCGTGCTATTAACACGCACAATCGCTTTTCAGCGTGTTTATGAACGCAGTTGACTTAACGTTATTACTGTATATATAAATATATGACCTACCTCCACCCCGTCCCTAAACCTACCCGTCACTGGGGTTAATAGCATTTATGAGTCTTCCCCTGCCATCCTAGGGAAAAAAATATCGCTCCCCAGATATAGATCTACATTTTGCTTCGTTTCGCTCGGAAATTTAATGGCGTGTACATATACGCGGAATCACTTGGACATTAATGGCGTAGACATACACGCATACATGCGGATATCTCAAAATGCGTATAGATAACACGCCACTTGACTTGAAAGTGGCGTGTCTGTTTACGCAAAAGTCATGATGTCATGTTGGTTTCTCATAAAGCAATGAGGTCAAACGGAGAGCGTGTCAGGCAAAAGGAGAACGCTCTTATTGCAGCACTTTTATTGAGCAAAAACAATTCACAATGAAGAAGATCATAAAGAAACACGTGGCAGCGAAACAACACAAGAGAAACAACCGAACGACCCGAGGGACAACTAAATGAACAACAGGTGAACTTAATCAATTCTCAAATTCTTGGCCAAATTATTCATTTCTACTGTATGTCAGCATGCCGTTGGTTTTTTAGTTCTCCTAAAGAAGATTTTCCAAAACAAAACTGATATTTCAAAACATATCTGAGAACACATGTTCAGTGTGTGTGTAAACCCCTCTGAGCAGAAGAGCGTTCGTGTGGGGTTTCAGAGGAATGAAGAGATGGAAGTGTGTCGTTCTATTCACATCTGTGCACGTTTGACCCTAAACTTGTCTGGAGTCAAAGGTTATAGGCTTAAAAACACTCTTTTCCTTCCTGTACGTTCACTATCTACACCGACACTTTAACTTTTCCCACGTTTAATTGGTATCGAGTGCCTCCAGCACACAGGGCATCCGTTGTAACAGTCCAGCTGAGAGTACGGTTAGTGTTCACTTCAGGAACCTTCCCCACCCTTCCCCTTCCCCCCACAATCCCAAGCTGTTCCTTGAATCGCTGCATAGCTTGAACCCTCGGCCAGGAGACGGCTCTGACGGGACTGAGGTGAAACCGGACTCTAGCTGTGTGGGACGGGGACGAGGCCGACCACCCGAACGCTCGGGTCAGGGAAAACCCCAGACGTCCTGAACAGCCAATCGGCTCGCATCAATCTCACTCACAGGAAGAGCTGGATTCGTTCAATTTGTCTGCAATGTATTAATTTATTCAAATATACATGCATACAATGACTCGAGTACACCTCTTATGATAAGCATTTTAATTCTTGAATAAAAATGTTTTGCCATAAACTTGAACATGTCATGGCTGTACTTGTACAATGGAAATTGTTTTTAAAAGACCTTTTAAGTAATTTGGCAAAACTTGTATTGCTTAGAAAAAAATATATATTTAACACTCAAAAAAAATGCTGTGTTGTTTCAACCCATATTTGGGTCAAATATAGAAAAACTGGTCAACCAGAGTTAAGTGATGCAACCAATATGCAGAAAAAATACAAATAAAAGAGGACATTATTTCAAGGTCAATAAGTCTCTTAAAATATCAGATAATTTGACCTTGTTATGGCAAGGCAAGATTTGTAGGTTGTGCGATTTAAAAAAAGATGCTTATGTATTAATATTCATGATTTGTGTGGGGGGGGGGAAAATCAACCTTGAAAAATCAACGTATTTTATTTCAATTTAAAAAAAAAAAATTTTTTTGATGTGCACACTTACATATATTCTGGAAACTACTGTATATTATTACACATTTCATAAATGTTATTACAATTAAACTATTCTGGAAAAGGGTATAAACATTTTTTAAATAAAATAAATTAACTGAATAAAACTAAAATAAAACTAAAATAAAAATAATTATCCTTTAGATGAAAAAAATAAGCTTATTTTTAGGACCACTATATTATTTTGATAATAATAAAACGACAATGAACCATAGGTTTAACCCCAATTCTCTTTTTTTAGTTCCTTTTTATTAACAATTTTATTAACTATTTAGTATTTATTAACTGTTTTCCTATTTTTTAAGCATATGAAACTAAGAAACACAGAGTCCTTTATAAGAGTGCATGCATTTTAAAAGATGTGTCCTTGTATCAGAGACTGAAACACGGCCCGGTGTGTAATGAGGTCATTAGTGATGTTCAGTGGTGTGTTTGGGTGTCCTGATCCACGAGTCTTCGCTTCCGCATGTTAACACAGCTCCGGATTCAAAACGTTATATAAATTATACATACTGCACATTTGTATTCCCTTCTACCTGTTTAACTGTCAACAATGGTACAGCTCCAGTAATGACTTTGCTTGCCAATGTGCCGTTTTCCAGCTCCAATAGTCCCCGCAGAACTGTACGAAACACACACACACACACGGACACCACGCTGCCGCTCATCATGGTCATTTGTTTCATTTAATTTTCTGTGCGTAACAAGGATTTGACAAGCGTAAAAACAAATCTTCTTTGATTGATAGACCCACAATTCAAACACGGTCAACCATTACAATCATAATAAAACGACCATAAAACACGCATTACATAAACATATTATTACATACAGCTCAAGCATCAATCATCAGCGTTATTACGCCGTGTTTGGTTGCAGTCATTTTGGGAAAAAATGATATAATGAACAGCTGACTGTAAACCCGCTATAGTTAATCAATCTATACGAGCGCTCGGATTGGATCCTCATCTGAACAAATCAGCCCTCATAAAACAAACACAGATCTACCATATATCAGTCCATATATCAGATACTATCCCGTTTGGATGCATTCAATTCATCAAAAGTGCAGAAAAGACATTTATGATTACAAAAGATTTCTATAGTATTTCTACTTCCATTTCAAATAAATGCTGTTGTTTCAAACTTACTATTCATCAAAGAATCCAAAAAAGTAATGATGCTGAAAATGCAGCATCACAGGAATAAATTACACTTTATAATATATTACAATAGAATTTTTTTTTATAAATATTTAAAGTGATTTAAAAATTGTGAATCGTTTTTACTGTTTTTCTTTTATATGCAAAGGAATGCAGCCTTGGTGAGCATAAGACACCTTCAAAAACATGAGAAAAATGTACAGACACCGATGGAGCACGGCGGCCTTTTTAATCTTAGTGACTCGAGCAAAGGTGATGATACACTGGGCGACTTTTGAGCAATGTTGCCGTCAACGGGCAACCAGATGAGACCTTATCCAGATAGAAATGTATTGCCCATTTTCAATGGGATAGTGCCCGAGCAACAATCGTTCGGCAAGATTGCCCAGCAACATTGCTCAAAAAGTTGCCCTGTGTATCATCACCTTAACATCAACATGTTGAAGTCCTGATGTGGAAGCGAACTCTTGCCTGTTCACCAGAAAACACGAGAGCCGACAGCACATGACAAACAGAAAGAGAGAAAAGACATCCGTCAAAACAAACCAAAGGGCCACACGACATGAAGCCTTGCTCTGTTGCTCCTCATGCACTACTGCGCTTTCTTTCAGTTTAAAAGTTCTCAGCTATTAATGGCAAGATAGGTCAAAGATCCTGCTTTACATTCAACACTGATCGCCCACTTTATTGATCATCTCCACATCAATATTTAAAAGGGTGTGAGGACAGAGGTGTATTAAGGGTCACCAGAGCCAACATTTCAATGACACAAAACACAAGCAAAGCGTTTCTGTGGAGTCGAGGTTGCTTAGGAACAGAACGGCACAACTGGTAATGCAGAACAGATTATAGAGAGAGATCAAGTGAAGATAACAGAGGAGTTGAGACGTTCACCTTTACTTCTTTCAGCTGTAGTGAACTGCAATCTGATGCCATAAATACAGCAAATCAGTGGATCAGACGTGTTCGGGTGAGCGAGGGGAGAACGAGAGGGAGACGTCTCTGACTACGGTCACAAAGAAACTCGGTACATAAATGTGTGAGCAATACTGGTGAATATCGGGATTATATGTCCAGGTCAAAAATAAATAAATAAATAAATGAAATGGATTCAAATAAAATAATCTAGCAATAAATAAATACAATGTAATAAAAACAAATAAAACAAAACAAAAGAAAATTAAATCAAATAAAAAATAATACAAAATCTAATCTAATAAAACAAATTAAAAAATAAAACAAAATTAAATAAAACTAAACTAAACTAAATTAAATAAAATAGATTAAAATAAAATAATCTAGCAATAAATAAATGGAATAAAATAGAATATAACAAATTTGTAAATAAAATTGTAGATAAATAGTTGAATTAATACATTTAAGTGCATTGAAAATAAGTTACTTTATTTTATCATATAAAATGTCTGTATGTATGTATGAAGTATGAAATGTTCAGATACATCCACACATGCATCCTATAAAGAGATGCCCTGTCACATTCGTTCTTTCATTAGAGGAGATGCAGCTTCACAAGAGCCAGCATCCGTTTCCTCTGTCCCGCCCATCAGAAGAAGAGGCGCGAGTGTTTCTAAGCAACCCCGAGTCCTGACACGCTGCATTGTGATGGAGCTACGAATACAAATCAGAGCAGAAATAAGAGAGAGAGAGAGAGAGAGAGAGAGAGAGAGAGAGAGAGAGACCGAGATGAGAGAGAGAGAGAGAGAGAGACGAGAGAGAGAGAGAGAGACCGAGAGAGAGAGAGAGAGACCGAGAGAGAGAGAGAGACCGAGAGAGAGAGAGAGAGAGACCGAGAGAGAGAGAGAGGGAGAGAGAGGAGAG
>CM060614.1:30659321-30705234 GCA_030578255.1 Tiaroga cobitis | reverse complement strand
GTAGCTTATATTGCTTATGATTTCATATAAGAGAATACTAAACGCAGATCTGTGACGTGAAGAAGAGTTCAGACAACGCATACATTCTGATACAGCATTTCATTTATTGTTGATATGTCACAAAAATATGTATTATGTTGTTGAATACCAGCTGGTGGTTGATATAGCGGTGCATCTCCATTTAATACCAAACGTTTTACAATATATTAATCAATATTATCCACAGTAATATCTGAGCCCATCGCTGTATGGTATAACTCACTTAGAGCTATGAAATAAGGATATTTCCATGCAGAAGGAATTCAAAAGAGTAAGTTTTTAGCAACACATAAATCATTTGCGATGTGATATTGTGAATTTTATTTTTGCTTCTTTAACAAGCTATTTATTATATATTACCCGAATTAATTAGAATCGGTTTAAAACCATATCTAAATGGTGAACTGAAATGTACTATAACACTCAGTACAACTCTTCAATATAGAGTGGTGAAAGAGCCGATAAGCATCTGACACATTAGCGCTCGTCTTTACGCCGGAGACACCCACATGGCTCTACGGGGCCCGGCAGGGGTCATTTCCCTGACAGTATTTCCCTCGTGAGCAGAGGCTTCACCGAGGAGCTGAGCTCATTTCAAGATAATTGCTCATGTTCTCCCTCAAGTCTTATCAGAGGAGGGGAAAAAATACATTTTATGGAAAAATATTCTAAGTGCTTTGCGATCCCCAGAGCATTTGAGCAATCAATACTCAGGTCATTATTACAGACGAAGCGATACGGCTCTGCTTAGTTTGAACACTGCTGGTAAAAACTTCATTCCAGTTTAGGTTTGCTTTGGGAAACAGACTGCACAAAGAAGGAATCACCAGAACCCTACCGCATTAATATGGAATTATGTTTTCAAAACATAACTACATTTAAAGCTTCTCAATTTGTTTAGAACTTTTGAAGAAATCCACGTGGAATTTCAAAATATTTAATCATTTGTCCAACTTCGGAAGAGAGGAGGGCGTTTGCACAGCTAGATGGAGCACAAAGGAGTATGTATATATATATATATACTGTACATTTCTTGACAATGTGTCTTTAATATTTACAAGACAAGTACAAGAGCGCATGGCAAAAGCCCAAGCGCCTCTATAGCTAACATACCATAAATCTGAGAGGTTGATAGCTCAACAAATCTGAAATGAGGAATAGGAAAATCCAGAATCACTAGGAATGCACCGATATTGAAATTATGGCTGATAAAGATAAGCCAATGATCATTTTCATACTACAACAGAAAAACGGAAAAAAAGTAAAATTAAGGCCGATGAGATGATAAATGGACGATATTTATATTCTTCCCGATAAGTCGATAATTGTTTTCATACCATGACTGATAATGGCCGATTTTTCAATTCTGGTCGATACGATAAGTCAATAATTATTTACATTCTATAACTGATAATGGGCGATATTTAATTTCTAGTCGATACCGATAAGTCGATAATTAATTTCATTCCAATACTGATAATGGCCGATATTTAAATTATGGCTGTTACCGATCAGTCGATAATTATTTTCAAACCATGACTGATACTCAAATCCTGCCTGATAACGATAAGCCGATAATTGTTTTCATACTATGACCACTAACCAATAAATGGCCAATACAGAAATTCTCAATAATTGTTTTCATACTATGACTATGGCAGATATTGCAATTCTACACTTCTTTTGTATACATAAGTTAAAAATAAAACACTAAAAACTAAAATGAATCAATTTAAATGCAAGGTAAACACTTTATTTTGATGGTCCCTTTTGAACTAAGTAACTTTGCAACTATATGTCAACTAACTCTCATCACAGTATTAGTAGACTCTCTGCCTAATTTCTGCTAACACTTTATTGTGATGATCCTCCAACAGACACTCTACTGACTATAAATAATTTTGCAGCTACATATCAACTCAATCTAACCCTAACCCTACCAGTCTATTAATACTCAACTAAACACTCTAATGAGAGTTAATAGAAATGTAGGAGCAACGTTACTGATAGTCAACAGAATGTGTTAAAGGGACCATCAAAATAAAGTGAAACCAAATGCAACAATTGAATATCCCTAACTATCAGTGGCTCTGTGGTTAAAGTCAAAATGGTGGGGTGGGGTGGGGGGGGATTTATAATGCTCAGCATCATGAGCGATGAGCGAAGATGTCTTGAATTCAACCCCCCAACAAGAGTCCCGGGTCAGACGCTCTGAGCAGCCAATAAGCCTGATGTCACCGCCGCTTACATCAGCAGGGTCTCTGAGGCCCGACACTGACGGGTAATCCTGAAATATGGTGTGGGATGGCAGGAGGGGGATAGTGTGGTCACATGACCCGATCCAGAGAAGCCGTCACAGTCGTAGACGGCACTAGAGAGAGTTGATTTGCAGCATTCGGGCTACTTAAAGAGAGCAATCCGTAAGGGTGATGAGGTTCTTCAACACAGGCGCTCAAGCTAGGAGTAAATCAAGGGGGGAAATAGGGTTTAACGCAAGTTCAAGGTTTCTTTGTGCTGCTTGTGTATCACAGAGATAAAACGGTTCGAATCTATTCACTCTCCAAGTTAAAAGCAGCGGGATATGAAATATTCCTGCGGTGGGAGGTTATAGCATACATTAAGCTTTAAACGATACGAAAACACGCAACGGCTGAGAGCGCTAATGGTACATGAAGCGCTTCTTGATACAAAGGTGATGAGTTTGAATAGCTCAAATAATGCGAGGTGATTCACTCGGATTGTGCACGAACCTTTCCAAGGCCCCGGCGTTTTCCTTGTGATATTGATCAATGCGTGTTTCTCCTGGGTGGCTTTGCAACACACACAATGGGAATTTGATGATTGTTGTGAGCAGTGCTGTGAATTAAAAAAAAAAAAGACATTGAAAGAGAGACCGAGAATGACGGAACGAGACTAAAAGAGAGCGGGCCGCGAGGTGAAAGGGGATTTCTTGGAGCGGCAGCAAATTCAATTAAATGCCACACAAGCATAAAGCAGTCAAGCTGTCAGCGGACAGAGCACATCAATCGAGACCGGGGTGAACGACCCCTTCCCGAACACCCACACACACAAATTAAAGGAAAAGTTCACTCAAAAATGAAAAAAAAAAATGCCATTATTTACACACCCTCATGTCTTTCCAAACCTGTATGACTTTCTTTATTCTACAGAAAACAAACAGCCTGCCTTCCATCACCTTCACGTTGCTCTTTTCCATACAAAGAAAGAACAAAAAAAAGGTCAAGCTTCAAAAAAATCAAGTATGGCATTAATTTAAATTCTATCTCCTGTAGCAAGTTTTGTGTGAGAAAAAGTCAACATTCACTTAAAATCTCCCCGTGCTATAGCTCTTAAATCTGATTTGCACTCACATACCAGTACAACATTCATTCATTCATTCTACCTATCATACATTCAAATATGTCATAAATAGATGTGCGGTTTGACGTCAATAACATCATGCATACTATATAATATGCATATATTTAATGCTAAAATAACACTGGTCTTCTTGAAACACCACATTTGAAAGCATGAGGGAAAATGAGCTACAGCAAGGAAGATGGAAAAACCAAAAATACAGGTTTGCTCCTCACATAAAGCTAGCCTGGTCCCACCAGACTCTCGTACATTTCATTTGTACAGAGAGTCCCGGCCTCGCTCCATTGACAAGCGTTAACTTCCTTGTAGGCGGGTCCTCTGTTGTATTGGATCTGGAGCCACTCTGGATCTGCCATAAGCAATCGCTAACGTTTGGTCGTGACGGATGACGACTCAAACTAGCGCAACCGACATCAACGTCATCGTTCTCAGCCACTCCCTCTGTTCGCTGATTGGACCGGTAAAAAAATTGACCGGAGAAAACCAAAGAATCCCAGACGTAGTACTGAAGGAAAATGAAAATTGAGCGGAAGTACGTAGGAGGACGGAGCCAGGCTAGCATAAAGCTACCATGTGGCTTCAAACAGTTTGAAATATATAGCGAAAGTATCATATGGACTACTTGTATGGTATTTTACGGTAGTATTTTAAATCTGGAACTGTATACTTTCTTGGAAAGAAAAGAGCAGCGTGAACGTTCATCAAAACACCTCCTGAACATGAGGAGCAAATAAAGTTTGAGTAAAATTGTTCTGTTTCTGAGTTAAGCAATCTTTTAAACGCAGAGAAAAGCATTCAATACATTCGCCAGCATTTCAAAAGACATGATGTTTTCAATAGGCATTCGCATACAAGACTACAAGGCAACAGCTTCAATAACAAGCTGAACTGATTAACAAGCTGCAAAATAAAACTATTGTTGAAAAACTGACAGACTGGTTTTTTTTCACACAACAAGTTAATATAGCAATGCATAAAAGCAGTAGTTTGAGAGTAAGTTATAAAATCGATCCCTTCTCTTAACCGTGGCACTAAAACGAGACAGAAGCTTCGCGAGCGTAACATTAGGTCGTTTCATCCAGACTGCATTTACAAGCCTGAAAGAGAGCAGTGAAAGGACTGCATTCTCCATCTAGAGGAGATCAATCCGTTATGAGTAGCTAGCGTTGTGCGCTGGGCTCTTTCAAAGGGTAAACACACTGAATAATTTCTCTGCCAATTACCAAGACAGTGGAGAAGACCCAGACAAGAGCGAACATTGACAAATGCAGCCCGCCGCTCAATTTTCCCAGCAAATCCCCCTCTGTACCTGACACTAAGACAATAAGAACCCTAATGGCTATTTATGCTGGCCCTGCCATTTATTTCAGGGGCCCTTCACTGGTCAAAATTGATTCTCCAAAGCCTATTGAAATCAGGCTGTTTGCCGCTTCATGTGGCGCACTCCATTTTTCCTGTCCTGTCAAGCCAACCAGAAAGAATAAATGGGATAAGAGAGCAGGAGACAGAATAAAGGGCTGAAGGTACGGCTAAACATTGATGATGGTTTCGACTCTAACCACTGGAAGTGCATGTAAATGAAGCTGTGGAGATACGCAGTGAATTCATCCAGTGTCACATTTACACACTGAAAGAAAATCATTTCATTCATATCTCAATTGTTTCTCTCAGGCAGCAATGAGCTGAAATGGCGACCAAATGGATAATCTTGCTTTAAGGGCCGTGAAACTCCAAAAATTGAGAAAAATTCAATTTGTGACGTGAACAGGTTGCACATCACTGAAAACACTCATAAATGTTATCAATAAGTGGAAATTGGTTATTTTTGCGTTTTTCCAAGCAATTTAGTTCTTCCGGGTTGTAAAGGCATGTAAATGTGAGATAGAAGCGAGTCTTCGGAGCTGCAATGAGTTCAACAACGCTCAACGCGGATCATATCATTGATAAACGGACCGGAGCAAGCGCGTTTCAAGTTTTTATGAGCATGGTGAAACTCGAAAAAATTGGAATATCGTGCAAAAGTTCATTTATTTCAGTAATTCAACTTAAAAGGTGAAACTAATATATTATATAGACTCATTACATGCAAAGTGAGATATTTCAAGCCTTTATTTGTTATCATTTTGATGATTATGGCTTACAGATTATGAAAACCTTTTCACAATATTCTAATTTTGAAATTTGGGGTTTTCATAAGCTGGAAGAAGACATAATCATCAACATTATAACAAATAAAGGCTTGAAATATCTCACTTTGCATGTAAGGAGTCTATACAATATATTAGTTTCACCTTTTAAGTTGAATTACTGAAATAAATGAACTTTTTCACCAGTACTCTAGTGCTCTAAACATGAACCAGCCCATGTATGCGCACGTCTTCTTCGAACATGATGACAGGAGAACACAGAAGACAATGATGTAGACCGAAAATTTAAAGATCAACGAACAAAAAAGTACTGTCATTTGTTCAGAAGGCTGTAGTGCTCATACATGTTTGAAAATATTATTATTAGACCTTTTAAATGTTCTTCCGTGTTTCTCCAGTCCAGGGTTCGATTTTTAACCCCCTTCCTCTGTTTTTTTCTCTCTGAAGTCATATTTTAATATTCCTTCCTCTACACTCCCACATTTCCACAGCTTTACAGGTCCATTTGTTTAGACTTTTTCCAACTCTGAGGGTGTGAACATCCAGGCTAACGCAGGGGGGTTTCATGACACTTTAAGTCTTCAGATGTTTCTGCTAAGAAAAAGGCCCTATGCTAGAACTCCAGATGAGATCTCAACAATATCTCACATGTACCTTTTCATTTTTGACTGAAGTGGAAACAGCTTCTATAGTAATCACTCGGAAAAACGGATCAATGGCACTGCACACCATATTGGAGCACTTCAGAAATGGCCAAAAGCTCTCAGCAAGCAACATCTGATCACTTTGCGAACGGAAGCGCTTATGATGCTCCATTCGGTTCTTCCCAAACTTCAGCTAATGCTAATCAAGCAAGTTCAGAGAACATTATCCGAACCCCAGCTCCTCCAGCTGTATCCGAGCAGTCACAGCACATTGACCAGAGACTGGAGCGGATACGTATGCTGTCCCTCCACTGTCTCTCGCTTCTCATCCTCTGGGACAACAGCTGCCGGAGCAGACGACGGGATTTAAACGCATCATTATAGTCCCATGCTGCAAAGATCCCGGAGGAAGAACCCGTGTGAGAGACACAGAGGGAGAGTGAAAGGAAAAGAGATAAAAGGTATGCGGGAAGAGGTGAAGAAAGGGAGAGGATGATCACTGGATGGCATCATGGGTAATGGAGGAGCTCTGGAGGGCCTAAACCTGCCTGATGAGGTGCAGATTAAAAGAGATGGAGGGAGAGAGAAAATGAAAAAGGGAACTCCCAGAGGAGAGTTCATTATCATCCAGATGTCACCGTACCACCTGCTATCACCCAAACTGAGAGAGAGAGAGAGAGAGAGAGAGAGAGAGAGAGATAGAGAGAGAGAGAGAGAGAGAGAGAGAGAGAGAGAGAGAGAGATAGAGAGAGATAGAGAGAGAGAGAGAGAGAGAGATAGAGAGAGATAGAGAGAGAGAGAGAGAGAGAGAGAGAGAGAGAGAGAGAGAGAGAGAGAGAGAGATAGAGAGAGAGAGAGAGAGAGAGAGAGAGAGAGAGAGAGAGAGAGATACACATTCCACCGCATTGCCCTGCTGTAATATTTGCTGCATACCAATATTAACAATGGACGTCCATTTGAATCATTGTTTCAACAGAGTGAGGTAAATGTAAATTTGTAAATGACTTCATTCACTGGATTATTCAAAAATAGTAATTAAATAAATAAATAAAATAATAAAATAAAATAAAATAAAACATTCAGTAAATATTCCAGATTTTAATGAATTCCCATGTTGCTGATGGAAATTTTTGCTTGGTTGGGGTTCAACAAAAAAAATTGTATTAATTAAAAATAAAAATAAACCAAAGCAAAACAAAACACAAAATAGTGTCATATATACTTGTGATATTAAAAATTACACGCAATGCAAAATTAAATTGAATTAAAATATTCATAATGACATCAATTGTTTACATTTTTGTCCCTTTATACATTAATTAGAGGTTAATGTATTCTCTTTCTATGGTATAAATGTGTTAAAAACATTAAAGAAATGGCTATACGGTGAAGGGTGTTTCACTTTGCAAATGGATAAATCGTGTTTCTCCTCTTTCCTGTTCACTGCTATCATTTATGAACTGTGCTTTATCCAGTGGGGCCATTTATTCCTTTTACCCAGAGTGCACCAGCGTGTCCCCTCTTCTACCTGCAGGGCATGAAAGAGGAAGGTGTTCAGTCCTGAGTAAAAGCTGCACATTTTAATGGTCTTCGTGATAAATGTAACACTGACAGAGAGAACATCTCGCTATTGCGGAGGAACTTTCTCCTTCCTGGAGGCCGCGATACAAGAGACCTTTATCAAGCAGTTCAACACACTTCGCTACTGAATACCTGACACACGCTTTCAGTGAATGCTCCAGATTTTTATGATTTTTCATGTTTTTGATAGAAATTTATGTTTAGTTGGGGTCACACAAAAAAAAAAAACTAAAACATAACAAAGGGAAAAAAACTAAACGAAAAATACAAAATGAAAACTAAACAACCAAAACAATACAGAAAGTAAAGAAAAATATTTAAAAAATAAATACAATATATAAAAGCAAAGCAAAGCAAAACCACAAACAGAAAGAAACAAAACAAAAAATATAAAAACCTGATAAAATAAAATAATCGAATAAAAAATAAAATAAAAGCAAAACAAAACCCAAACAGAAAAAAACAAACTAAACAGAAAAATATAAAAATAAAAACAAAAAACAATACAGAAAGTAAAGAATTAACTAGAGTAATAAAATAAAATCAAACCACAAAGAAATTAAAACAGAAAAAATATATAATAAATAACCAAAATAAAATATAAAAACAAAAAGCAAAACCCAAACCACAAAAAGAAAAAAACTATGAAATAAAAACTAAACAATTTTTTTTTATCAAATTTAAAAAATGAAATAAAAAAGGGTTTTCCTAACCCTAAACACAAGGCCCGTCATGTAAGTGCCGTGACCTCTGACCCCTGACCCTGTTGATCAGGCGTGCAGACAGCGGTTGACAGACTGAAAGCTAACACCGGCCGTCTGTCGGCACTGGCTTTAATCGCAGGGTCCGAGAGGCTCTGGGGAGAGTTGTGCCTGTGCTTTATGGGTCGGCTACTTCTGCCCTGGAACAACAGTAGTGAGACACGGCTTCTCTTCGTTCGCACGACCCCGAGACCCACTGCCGCTGAGGAGCGTTCAGGAATCAAAGACAGATAATAAACGACAAAATCCTGTGTTGGAGAGTCAGAAACATAACATAACAAAGACCAATTATTAAAACAAAACACCATGATCTGTTCTTAACCATCTTTAGCACGATTACCAAATCACAGCAAATATTTATTTTATGAGCAAACAAGGTGTTTGACAAAGCACACCTTCACTTTATAGATTAAATTAAGATTGTACAGTACATGACACACGAAACCAGGGCCTAAAACCTGCCAATGGCCGGTGACTTCTGAATATTTACCGGCCATGAATATGTTTTACCGGTCATGAAACTGTTTCTGACACCAACATTTTAGATACTAGTGAAAATTCACATGTCTCTATTCCAGCTTTGCTTGAAACCACAGGTAAAACTACTAGCCTAACTAATATACATTTAAACCAAATAAAGAGAAGTAAACAGTTATTAATAAAATAAAAATAATCAAATTAAAAGCAAAACCTCAAATAAATACAATATAAGAAATATACAAATGAAGTTAACAGTGCTTTTCAGGTTTTTCAGGTATAAGTCTGACAGTATTTCTCAGGTTCAGACATTTAATAAAGTCATCAAATGTAAAATAACACTGCATATTCATTACTGTATACATTAAACATCCTTATCAATCAATCCAGCCTTATTAAAGTTGCAAAAGTTATTCAGTCAAGAGCAGTGAGTGATCTTTTATTTGTCCTTTGTTGTTTGATTGACATTAAACCCCGACAGCAGGAATATTAGGCTGCTGTCCCTTTAAGAGTGAATGCACTGATCTAATACACTGATACAGTTATGCATTTACTTTCTTGACTGTTTACGATCACTTAAGACATAACCAGCTGTGTTTACTAGGATACTCGCTAGGGCTGGAAGAAAAACAATCGATTCACCTTATAGCTATCGCGATTTTTTTTTACGATTCTAAAATTGATTTTTTTTATTCCAGAATCAATATTAGTGCAAATTCAATTGCTTTATTTTTGTCCCTGCTTGTAGATGAGGTTGACCGAAGTTAGCCACTTTCGTTCCAACAGAGGATGAAATGTGTGTGTGTTGAGTGACGAAATATCCCAAGTGTACGCGTGGAAGAGCCGCGAGACTGAAGCACTGAAAGCCCTCGCGCTGCTCGTATACTGAGAGAGAGATAAGACAGTAGAGCTGCACGATTCATCTTTAAAAAACTGTGATCTCGATTCAAACACACACGCCATCTTTCAATTCGTCTGTCTATTAAACTTTGACAAAATCATATCGCAACATTCAAAGCTGTGTTGGCTCTGACCCGGAGAGAGTCGTCATGAAACCGCTTCACAAACACTCTTTTCAACCTCATAGTATCATTATTTCTGTGATGCAATAGTTACAATTATCATAGAAGTACTTGGAAAAAAATATAAACACTGATGTCTACGATAGCGATCAAACATCAGCTTTTGATAGAAACTTGGTGCTTAAAATAATGCATTTATCGATTTAAGTTTGTTTTTGTATTTGTTTCAAGTGACTGTTAAAAAAAAATATTTTTTATTAAAATCATTTATTCAAAAATAAACGTAGTATTGTGTGATGCTTCTGAAATAAAAGTTAGAACGATGTGATGATTTGTTTTTGTAATTATGACTCATCTTAAACATGTACAGTCTGTATAATGGCTCGTTTCCACTGAGCGATACGGTACGGTACAGTTCGGTACGGTACGGTACGCAATTATTTGCGTTTCCACTGTCAAAAGTTGTGAATGGTACCAAAAAGCCGAACCGTACCGTACCACTTTTTGGGTACCCTTCCGTTGGGGTACCTAGCACAGTGTTACGGTACTAAAAGGTGGAGCTAGACTCACTGCAGAACGTTGATTGGTTGACAGAGTATCGTCACTTGCGCGTGCAACAAGGGCATTAGAAGCGTCATTTTTTAATATACAGTTGAAATATAATACTACCATTATCGTGTCACAAAATGTAGTTTTAAGAGTTTTTCAGGCGAGAATGTAGTTTTTTAAAGCTCAAATCTGTGGTTTATTTATAGATTTATGATAATTTGACTGAGATCCATTCCAAGCAATCACCGGGCGCTCGAGTACCTCGCCTGGAACAGCCTTTCCTCGGCTAGTCGTTCTGATGTTTGCCGCTGACTCTGACGTCTCTGTAGTGATTAAACATGAGATATAATTCGTCTATAGACCTAACAGGCGATCTTTGGTCTCGTGAATCTATCATTCGTTCTCTGGCCAATAGTTTTGGCAGAAGGCTAAGTGAAGTTTCATATATTTGAGTGCTGAATTTTTATATTTAACTGAATTGTTTGCTTTATTACAAGACCATCTGTAATGTTGTTTATTGCAACATTTGTACCAATGCACGTATTGCCTGGAATATGTTTAATATTTTTAAATAAACGAAAAGAGGCAGGGTTGTGTTTTATATTTAGTTGTGTTATAAATATAGGCTACATACATGCAGTGAATAAAATCAATAGGCTATGCGTTGCCTGAACCACATTCGTGTGCTTGTTTAAAATGCATTTAATGAAATCGAAAAGAAGCAGAGTGGTGTTTTATAACATGTTTCGTTTTATTGTTGCCTAAAATGTACATACAGAGATGACCGGAGTAGCAGAGCGAGCTGAGTTGCGCTTTCAAGAACGCTGTTCCATTAGTAGAATTACTGACTCGCGTCCTCGGGAGTCATTCTCCTGAGTCGGACTTTGCGTAGGCTACTTGGTATTAAGAAATGCCTAATGCCGGCGCTTGTTTCTTGTGACAAACATGCCGAGAAGCAAGAACAAGATCTGCAGTATGTCATCCATTGTTGTTTACTATGTCGCGAAAATGACGTCGATCGCTTCTTTCCCGCAAACACCACGCCTATCAAGTAAGGGTACTGTTGGCGGTGGAAACGCTAGCCGGATCATGGTTTACCGACCCGAACCGTCCTGTACTGTACCGTACCGCTCAGTGGAAACAAGCCATAAGTGTACTATAAGTATTAACTTTTCCCGATGGTCTAGTGTTAAAAAAATTGCAATATAGAATCGCAATACTTGTAGAATCGCAATTCTTAAAAAAATTCCAATACATATCGTATCGGCACCCAAGTATCGTGATAGTATCGAATCGGGAGATAGGTGATATCTATTTTTTACATCATTTTGCTTGAGTTTGTCTGCTCAAGCGCAAGACGACGTGAAAGAGACTCAGTTTAGCATTCATGCACTAATAGTCTGATACTCGGCTTTCTGTGCACGTGTTCCCTGCATGATGGAACTTAATGATTGGGGGAAAATCTAAGTATCTGAAATAACAAGAGTAAAATTTATTCCAATAACTATAACCTGGCGGTTTACAGCAGCCAGATATTCTCTTCAGTGGCCGCAGGGGTGACGCGAAATAAGGCGCTTGATGTATGCTTTTATTTTGCTTGGAACATAAGCCTCCAAAGGGTGTTTTTCTTCACATTTGCTCACACACACACACACAAGCTACAGTATCGCATGATTCATATCATTGTCATCGGTCTGTGTTGTTTCAGCAAAGTTAAGAGAGTCTGGGCTTCTACTTTAGACCTATTAGCGATGACAAAACAGCCCCACAGGAGCTGCTGTTAGACGCCTAATGGGCACACGTGTGATACATGCATTAGAAACACACACACATAGAAGTGTACACACACAACTCAACCCCCTATAGCTGCTTTTTTAGATAAACAGACACAAATAATGGAGTTAAATGTATGCTGCATTGCACTGCTAGCACAAAGAGATAACTGTGGAAACTTGTTTCTGCCACTGAATAAAAAATAAAAAAGTTAATTGCGACGTATCGCACAATTCTGACATTTTTTTCTCAAAATTGCGTGCAATTAACTTGCAATTGCAAGGAATTAAGTCAGAATTGGGAGATACAATGTCGCAATCATCTTTTAAATTGTTTTATTCAGTGGCGGAAAGCTTCCATAGATAACAGAGAAAATGTCTCTTTAAAAAAATAATAAGTGATGTTTATGTAAAAAAAAAAAAAAAAAAAAAACTTTTTCACTTACAATAAGTTCCAATATCTTAAAAAGATGCAAAATGTTTCACATATTAGGATGATGAATGATGACTTCGGGTTAGTTTCTAAAAGGAGAGAGGAGAAGTAAAAACAAATGACCCGTCGCAGTAAAGTGGCGTCTTTATGACTGTCCATCGTTTTTAACAACTGTTCTTTTTAACCGCTGACAATTAAAATGTCGCCAGCCGTCTGAACGCTGTATGATCTTATTCGAGCACAGCGTGACCTTTGCGCTTGATGTGGGGAAACAGACAGTGAAGATTGTTCTTGTGTCCATCGGTGAACAAGCCAAACGTATGGTTTTCTCTGAAGGCTTTTAGACGCGCCTTTTCTTTGAAAACTCAATAAACGCTGACCTTTCCAACAACGCTTCTGGGTAAACAACAAAACCAAAAACATCTGAAAGCAGCGTAAGAAACAGTCGAGTAAGAACTGAATTACACTCTCAGTAACGCTGGGATTCCCCTAGAAAGCCTCGGAGACGCTCTCCTGTTCCTCATATTGAGACACGGCTCTGAAAACATTGGAAATCTTATTTTTCACAAGGCCCCCAGAAATATAAAAGTATCCTGATATGATTCACTCCTGTTCAACACGTACAACAGAATTATGAAAGTTATAATATGATCATTTGAAATTCCAAGAACAGAACAAACATGTTTCCTGTATCTATTAACATACAACAGAAACCTGAGGCTCTTGTCATGAATGGGGAACAAATTGGTCTCTGATTGCAATAATGTCCTCTGAAAAGGTGTTTGATGAACTATCTATCACAAGACAAAAAAGTGATTATGTCGTTTCCCACTGCACTGGTCTTGACCTTCTTGATTAAATCCAACAATTAAAATCATACAATAAATATTATCATTTTTTTTATTTAAGCTACTGTATTATTTAATTCATTGAAGAATTATAAAATCATTAAAAAAAATAATTTTCCATCATTCATTTAATCGATCGAAAAATATTATGGGAAAAAAAGTGTTACTCGGGGCCCAACATCATTTGCATATTTTCTTCAAATACATTTTAAACAAATTTCTGAGTAAATAGAAGTCTATTTGTCAAGCGTAAATATTAAATCATGTTGCCAACGTCAATGTAAGAGAAAAACAATACAATTAATATTTTATTTATATGGGAAATATAGGTTTATCAGTAACCACAAGCCAAACTAGCCAGCAAGTCCCATTTAAGAAAAGCTTAATTTAAGCTAAGTTTGCAACCCTGTGACTTTTTTTAAGTTATTACACATTTATTCATTTTTATTTTGTACATTTATTGTATAAGTAAAGTTCAAACACAGATGTGACGTACACATCTCAAATTTTGATAACATGGTTTCAAAAATGAAGAACATCATAAAAAATGAATGTGAAATAAAAGCGCACATATAATATCGAATCTGAGTCCTCCTGAGGCGGACAAACATTTCCTGAAGGTTAAATGCCTCTTTTCACGGATCATTTGTTGAAAAGGAACAGAAATGTTTCCCCAGACATATCTTTCATACCACAAACAATGTTTCAACAATGTCCTCCTGACAGGATTGTCTAAAACCTCCATCAATCTCTTCGTTCTGAAGGAGTCTCTATCTGTAACTCAAAGCGGAGAAACACTCCTCAGGAAATCCTGTAAATGTGCAAAACACAGACGCCTGACAGCCTGAATGCAGTGCTGGAATTGGCTTCTGTCACACAAATAATAGGAAACAACACACACCATTCTTTGTGGTGGTTACTCTGTATGACTAGGACACATTATTGGTGTATTTTTCCTTCATACAGGAATCATATGAAGCAAAGTGGAGGTATGTCTTCATCTATGGTACAACTACCACAAATTATGTTCATTTTTTAGGTGAACTATTCCAATAAAATCTTCCTCTATGTAGGCAAGTATACAGGAACCAAACAACTAGTACACGATCTTCAGACTTAAGTTAGACTTGTTAAACATGCTGATGAACAAGCTCTTCTTGTTAGTGGTGCCCAGATAACTAAAAACAGGGATTCAAGGAAACCTGGAGTGCATGTGGCATTATTTTGCACGACAAGGGTCTGTAGTAAACAACAATGTACTCGTCTCATAAAAGACACGAAGGTCATTTTACAAAGAAATAACGAAGGATGGCTGTCATTCGTGCAGGTCCAGGAGACCTTCAGTCATTCATGTCTCAGGGTCTATTCAACCAATTGAAGAGCTGCAATTATCTGGAGGTTGTTACCAGACCACTTGTAATGTGTATATATACAGCATCACATAATAGAGCGGTCTTCATGCACTATCCCAAATATGCAAAGCTAAAACCAAATAACATTTTTTTTTCTTTTCTTTATTTGATCAGGGACAATGCACAAAAAAAAACATTAGTCTAAAGAAGAAGAGATGTCATGTGCCAGGTTATAGAAAAAAATGCTAATTTCCACCCGCTGTTGATGTTATTCTTACAAAAATACATATATACAGAATAACACATGGAGGCATTACTTCACTCACATCATAAAAACACTCTCCACTTCAGGAAACTATCACTCACTCACTCACTCACTCACAGTTTAGCTACATCATTCATATCACAGTCATTCAGTGTGTACAGAGCAAAATTAACAAATACTGTTTTTTACAATAATACTTTATCACTCAAACGAACTCTGCGCATGCATTTTAGACACTTGGGTGTTCTTGCTCTGTCCAAGAAATAAATGCACGTCCTTGAATGAACGCGTTTACTTGCTTAGGTAATATCAATGGTATGACCCATTTCAGGGGATGCCAAAATTACAATTTAAAATCATTTGGAGCAACAGAAATGCATCTTCATATTTACAAGTAAAGCTCCATATTGCGCGTAACTGACTTATACATGACGTCCATCCGGGTGGATCAAGCCTTCTTTAGGGGGGTCAGACCCCCCAAACCCCCCTGTAATTCGCACCCTGGTTTTGTTCTGTGTTACGTTATGTTCAGAAGAGACTTGCAGCATTCCCTATCTGACAGGTGCAGGCATCCATGTGAGAGACAGACATGCCATCTCTCAACGGGCCAGAGGAAAGCGCATGACAGAGAATGAGTTTTACAATCGGCTGCCACAGAGAGCCAGTGTGAATGCTAAACAGGCCTGTGGTACCTCTAAAACATGCCGAGAGACACACTGAAGAGTGTGCTGGACTGCAGCAGTCAGAAAAACACACATTCGGATATACTTCAGACGTCAGTGTTATCAAATTAACTTTATTTTGCCCCTTATTTGCACCAAAAACAGTTCTGGCTACTGCAAGGTGGAGATGTAAGATGTAAGATGTAAGGTAGGCCATAGGACATAAACAGGTTGAGTTGTTACTGTACCTTTAAGGCTTATGCAAATTACTTAAATGTTATGATTGGCTAATCTCTACTTACCAGTACAATTCGCACTGTTGTTTACCAAAGCAGGTCAAGTAGCTAAATACTCAAAATTAGGGCTGTAGTACTCGAGTCCGGACTCAAGACTGTTTTTCTATGGTCTCGGACTCGCTGGTATTCGGACTCGGACTTGTCTCGGTCTCGGCCACTGGTCTTGCCAAATATGGCTTTTGGTCACGACCGAGTCCAGGTGTCTTTCTATTATGTTAATAATATTGCAGGAAAAGTGAAACACTGGCCACCTAATAACCAATCACACTAGATTATCCTCGCACGTCACGCTCTGCGTCTGCATCCCCGTTAATTTTGCATTTGTAAACTTTGCATCAGCCTAACGTCATAAAGTTATAAGTTCGATTACGTATGGTGGTAGCAGCTAGCTGTGTGGGTGTGTGTGTCGTATGTGTTAAAGGTGGTTCATTTGGGTAACGTTAATGTTATCTGACATCGGTGATGATTTCTTCAGTTTTAAATTGACAATAGAAAATCTGTTTAGGACGAACAGAAATATTCTCCAGGACGCCTACAGAACGAAAGACATTTTTGTATGCGTGTTCATTTATTACTAGCCTATTAGGGTAACGTTAACTTAGAAAATGCCAAAATTAACCGACCAAGTGCTCACTACAATGGCACGCGTCTTCTCATGCTGTCACTATAGTTACTATCTTACTAGCTACTACTTAAAAATCCTGGGTGTTGTGACACTTTTGCTTTTAGATCAACAAATAATAACCCAAAATTACTGTCTTGATAATATCATGCATACATTTTCCCCCCCTGTCCTGGACTCGGTCTTGACTCGGACTCAAACCTTTTTGGACTCGGTCTTGTCTTGGATTCGAACCTCTTTGGACTCGGTCTTGACCTTTTAAAACATTTATTTGCTTGTTTAAACAATTGTGTAATTTTGAGGCAGGATTTTCTGTTTGTCCGGCCAATTAAAGACATGCTTGAATGTCATTTTTAAGAGACATTGTTCAAGTTTTAAAAGAAGAATTATAAAAAACAAAAAAGTCGTGCCATTTTGCCATTTCGACTGGTGCCGCAGAAATGATACACTGCAGCTGAAAACTAACCTTTAAAAAAATACCCAAAATGGTATAAACAAAACAAACTCCAAACAATCCTAAAAGACTTGTGATTTCCAAAAACTAATATGGAAAAAGTATGCTTTGTGAAGTCTTACTGTTATTTCAAGGCCATCCTGCCAAACCCAGCCAATGCGACTGCCGGCTCAGCATGTGGTCTCTCAGTGTACATTACACTATTGGTCAAAGGCGATGTCAAGACCTTAAATTCATCTCCCAAAATGCACAGAGAGAAGCCTCTGAACAATAGGATGTGTGTTTTCCTTAAATCAAAAGAATGACTTTATACACAGAGGGGTTCCCGTGTCAATGGGGTCAGTGCTTCCCGGGCACACGAGGGCGGCGTGGAATCCTGCCCGGATCAGTCGTCAAGGTGATGGAGCTTTATTAAAAAGAGCCGGTGTTATTAAAACAGGTCTTATTATTGGATGCACCGCCATGGGAGGAGAGGAGAGGAGAGGAGAGGTGTGACCCCGGTCTTTGTCTCAAACTGCCTTCATTAATCATGCAGCTTTATGTGTGTGCACGCATTAGTATTCATGCAAACACTGAGGGTCACTGTAAACAGTGGTTGCAGACGGCTGAATGTTGATTGATCGTATCTCATTGTGAATGTAATTTTTGTGCTAATTAACTGGAGTGATAAGGATTTAATCTAAATATTTATAGACTGCGTGTGTATGTGCATGCATCTGCCACACAGCATCTGATTATGTGTATTACTGCACCTGTATCTCATCAATGAACTTGTGTGTAACTGCTTTGTGTGATCAATCATGTGTGTGCGGTTAAGAACGTTCCTTATGAGGTATGGGGCGTAAAAGGAAATTGAGTTGAGATTCCAGACTATTTGAATCTCCCCCTTTCCCCATTCCTGACTGTTTAGACAGATGAGAATCACAGCACTGCCACTTTCACCTGCCATAGTTTCTAGGGCTGCAACTAACGATTATTTTGATAATCGATTAATCGGACGATTATTTTTTCGATTAATCGATTAATCGGGTAGAAATTAAATTAGATTTTTTTTTTTTTTATAACTAAATAAAACCGTAAATCAGGGTATTTATGTGTAAAAGTGTACTTTAAAAAGTGCAAAAGCCACACATTGAGTTTTACTAATATCAATATTTGCATTGTTTTTAATGATAATTGCTGATGGCAAGTTGACAAACATGATTATTGTTAAAAAAATGATATCCAACATATTATGTTTTAACACAATTTTTGTTAAAACAAATTTACACTGACATGTTGTTCAGATGTGAATATCTGAACTAAAAACAAACTAAAAACATCTAAAATATATAATTCATTTAATTTTTATTTAAAATTAATTATATATAAGGAATATAAGGATAAAGAATATAATATATATTATATATAATATATAAAAGAATATAATATAAGGATAAATTGATTAAATAAATATAGAAAGACTGAAAACAATTGTGTAAACGTAGAGCCGCAGTAGATCGCGTTTGACAAACAATTAAAACTTAGTAGACTAATGCTATAAAAAGAGAACGGAATGGAGGTAACGTTACCCAGCAAGCTAACAGGCTTGAGTAAAGGACAGGAGAAATGATGCATTAGTGCACAAGCATTCGCTGAAAACCACTGAGTACAGTGACTAAAAAACAATATTTTACTGCTGCTGTTATTAACTGCCTTTGTATTTAGTGCTTCACTTTGTAAACACCATTTTAATTTAACCTATTTCTGCGGTAGCGCTATTTTAATCCATCACTTACGTTGCGAGCGAACTGATTGCGCAACCTGATGCTCGAGACAAAATACAGACATCCCAAGATCCCGGAAGTCCCGGGAGTCTCCCTCATATTGATTGCGGCTCCCTGATGCCCGCGAATTAGTTCAAACTCCCGAAATCTAGAGCGCGCAAGCAAGAGCGCGCATGCGAGACAGAAGAGACTGCTCCAAACCGTGTAGCGCGCGCGCTCGGCAGAGAGAGACCTTGCGTGTGTGTGCGTACCAGTAAACGCTCCCCGTGACGTAAGCAGACCAACTAATCGATAATGACATTCGTTGACAACGATTTTCATAATCGATTATAATCGATTTTATCGATTAGTTGTTGCAGCCCTAATAGTTTCTTTTGTGTTCAGTGTTGACCTATTTACCAGTCTAATTCCCTGCCCTGGGGTCCAGAACGTGAGGTGCATGTCCGCAATACATAACCTCCACCACAGGGGGCAACAGCATGCAAACACATTCGGCAACCCCCAATAGGGCACAGAGAGCGAGCGGATGCTGATTCTAATTAACACAGACTGAACAATACAGGGATGCCATGGGGCAGCGTTGCTTTAAAAATGTCCTCATTTAACCTCAGCTAAAAAAAAATAAGTAGCAAACTAATAACCATGTCAACTATTGCAACTCTGTCTGTCCTCAGTGTACACTAAACACTGTGCCAAGCCACAAAACAGTGCATCAGCGTTTTTTATGTTTATTGTTTTCCACACACAGAAATGTGGAATATTCAAAATGTACACATCCAACTTCTGACGTCTTAAAATGAGAGGTCAGAAGTTAGTGCTGCAAACATTAGGTTTGCATGCATGATAACAATAACTCTGCAGGTGTTTGATTGTCTAGATTTTAGAAGTGTAATGGTACACACAGAACTTGGTATTTACCTCAGTTTTGGGGTCACAGTTCGATACGAATTCTCGAATTGAAGACTTGTTTTCAAGCACTCAAGTCATTCGCACATGAGCTGTTCTTCTGTTCTTTCTCCTTTTGTGTTGTTTAGCAAACAGCATTGCATTACCGTGCACGCCCCCTTCAGGATTGGAGTGTGGATTGCCTGTGACTGACTGTATTCGTCGTCCAAATGCATGCACCAAACCATGACGTCTGTACTGTGATGGCTCGGGATGAATACATGTACTGTTACACCCCTACTAGATTTCCACATAAGTTGAAAGTCTGACTTCAAGTAGCATGCTAAAAATTGGATGCTGCTGGTTTAAACACTGTTTGAACATGTGGTTCAAACACTAGGAAAACTTTATAGCTGCATATGTTTCTCTGCGCGAGTGTGCGTGTAAAGTGCCAGAATGGGCTGAACTGGTAATGAGCTTAATTGGCTTAACGGAGAACCAGATAGGTGATTGTGAACAGAACTCTTCCTCTCCCTCCTCAACTCGTCTGATAGCACATTATCAGCCCCTCTATCTCTGTTCCCCAAGAGCATGCAAACAAAGCCAGGCAATCTGGCTAGGGCTACGGTTGTTTGTGTGTATTTACATTTTACTGCAAGGAGGTATATCCATAGACAAATATATACCTCAGTAAGTGCTTTAAGTACGACACAACAACAAAAGTCAGAGACTTAAAAGCACAAACAAGAGACACAACATAAATAGAAGCACGCTAGGAAGCCTGCTCAGACACACAAACACAGCTCTATTACAGCCTCAGAGCAAAGGAGGGATCTATTCATCCAGATAGCATTGCAAGACTGAGGCAATTTGTGCCCATTTGATGCGTAATGAGGTTCTTATCAGTAAGTGGCCAGAGAAATGGTGTGTAAAGTATAGCCTATTCAGCACAGACCTAACGGAGAAGCCATGAGCTCATCCCCAAACAACTACACCATAAACACACGTACAGCACAACAGGTTGTGAAAGAAGGATGAAAAATCCAACAAAAACCAGCCTCTGATATGATTTCTATCTGGTCCAAACTGGTCATGTAAACCTACTGAAAGGTTGATCAGCTGGACCATTGGCAAAAAATTAGCAACCATCTTTCACAGCTGTAGCTCAAACAGTAGAGAGTTGCACTTAGGAAAAGGGCATGGTTTAGATTCCTAGTGAATGCATGAACTGTATACCCAAGTCCCTTTGGATAAAGTAGTCTGTCAAATGCACAAACACATAAATGTAAATCTTTCAAAAACAAGGCCAATAGCCAAGACCTTGTTTTTGCAGCAAGAAGTATGGAGTGAAGGGGGATTGAAATGAAACGGTATTGGTAACTAAACAGGCAAAAGAAAAGACAGCTGAGGTTAAGTAGAGGAGAAAAGGATGATCTATTTATACCTACACCTCTCCCATCTTTCTAAATCACACTGTACGTGTAAGAGCATCGTGCTTCTTGTGACTCTTCGAGCGGAAACTCCCCAAACTCCTGCTGTGGCCCTTACAAAAAAAAACAAGCGGCATGTGGCATCCTCCTGTTGCTCCCTTCAGTTCGCACACCTCTTAGTATCCTCCCCCACCCCTCGTCCTGTTTACCCACCAGTGGGGGGGCACGCCTCCCTCCTCTTGACTGAGATATAGATGAAAAGAAAAAGAGACAGGAGACAGAGAAGGAAAGCAGCAAGGTGTCAGACTCTTTGAAGGCAAGCACAGAAAGCAAACAAAGATGAAGAATTACCGATTCCATACCTGCCCATCTATTCCTCAAAACGGTCCACAATATCATAGTGGGAGTTGACACTACAAAAGCTATGAATGACCATACAATCTGTACCATTTATTTGAACCAAATAACATTCACAGCGCTGCCAAGTCAGTGAGAGCCACTTTGGCAGGAATCGATGGAGATACGTTTGGATCATCTTTATGAGCTCTCCAATGTGAGCAATCTGCCCCTGAAAATACACCACTTCACTTGCACAGCCATCAGAAAGACTGTTCCAGATAGAGCTTATATCCACCTCTCTATATATAAAACCGGCTCTCATGGAGCGAGACAAATTAGGCCTGTGAATTCTCCATTTTTCAACTGTTTTTAGAGCTTGCACAGCACAAACATATGAAATCATGCTAATAAAGAAATTACCCGGCCCTTGCGTATACGCAGAGGGAGCACTGTCATAAATTCAATGGCATGCAACTACAGGATGAGGCATTTAAGTGACCTCATCACCCTATGCTATCGTAAAACCGAGCATAGCAGGATGTCAGGGCACTGCGCTAGAAATCAAGAGTGGAAGGTTATGGACTGTGGATCGACAGTCCATAGAAGAGTCTTCTTGAGAGGAACAGGGCAGAGCGAGGTAAGTTTATTGCATTACGTTGCATGCATTGCCTCACAGAAGCCTGAATCCGGTGGCCTTTAGGTCATAGATCAGTTTAGACTATGTTCTCATTTGCCACTATAAAAGACCATTAAAAAGAGTTGAATGACTTCACACCTTTCTCTTAGCCATCATACATTTGGACAAATTATGTCTTCCTACTGAAAGCCCGTTAAGCCAGCCAAAGAACTTGTTAATATCAATACGTTTGACGTCAACCCTAGGTTATTTTTAGGCAAAGTGGATTTAGCAGTTCCACATCTCTCAGTTGACTCATCGTGCCGAGCTGCAGAATCAAGTTGAGCTGTGTCATTGCCTTAGGATTGCGAAGATTTAACCACATAGAAATCCTTCCTCTTCCGTTCAAAGTCTTAGCTTGCCAATCCAGAAAGTTTTCCTGGGACTACATCAATGATGAGCTGATGCTTAGCGCACGATTAGCTTGATTCAGCTCCTGCTGGCGCTAGAGTAAGATGCAATCCCTGAAAGAGGCATCAAAAGTCAGGAGATACAATGTTGGATTCACATATGGAGTGAGAGTAGGGGGAGGAGAGATAATGACAGAGGAAGCTGAACTGAGATGGGTAAGGCATTAAAACCCTGAGCTATCCACGACTAGGCCGGAAAGCCTTTGATCCATATCCAAACTTCACAGGCCCCAATTCAGTAACTTGAAGACAACATGAATCAAAGATTAGGCTAAAGTAGCTAAAGACTTTGGAAAAAAGCTCTCAGACTCTGGAAAGTTGTGTAAGGATGTAGAGAAGACGACACCTGAATGCATTCAGACCGAGTCACTTTGACAACGGGATAGATGTATTAGGATATCAGTTAACGGGAAAACCATCTGGAGGCCTGATAAAAGTGATTTGTATTTCCTCAGCAACCCAACAGAGAGTCAATAAAAGCGAGGGGTCCTCTCCAAAGCTGCAGAAGGACGATCCGCTGAGACTGGTCGATCAATTAACCAAAAACAGACAATGGCTACCTTGGAGTTTTCTGTCCGTCGAGGCCAGCGCTTCTTCCAGACAAACGCACGCATGCCAGAATCCTGCAGGGATTAATGACATCAGTATGGATTCTGAACCCTTAGCGTGTGATGTTTCAGAAAAGGGATTACAAAACGAATGAAAATGAATCAGAAAACAGCTTGTACTCCGAAGGCTACTAAAAAGGAGAGATTTAGCCAAATAGAAAAAAAGAGAATGAGAGACGAGAGAAAATCCCTTTGGTTTGTAGCCATTTCATGGATCATGCATCTGGCGAATGATTTGTTAAATGAGAATTAGGTGATGGGATTGAAAAACTCACATTGTCTCACTGTCTCTCTCTCCCTTTCTCTGTCCCCAACCCATCCACAAAGGTGCAGACTATGGGAATGTGATATTCCGCAAGGCCTTTCGCTTGAGGATCAACAGAAGGAAAAGTGGTCTGACCGCAGTCTATCATTGAACACACAGTGCAACTACTATGTCCAATAGTCAACTCTGAACTTTCAGAGGTGAACTTAAGCTCCTCAATGCACTTCTGTTCTCTGTAGGAGATACTCGGCCAAAAGGATGGGCTGCTCGGCGTAGGAGTTCAAAGCCTAGTTGGAAACATGTACGCTTTCCTAATGGCTGGAGAATCAGAGTCATGCCCTAGAAAATATCATCTACTAAAAAATAATGCATGTCTGTCCATCACATTTATCCGTAGGGGGAGTCCGTGGATAATTAAAGATAGATCAAAGAGGCCTCAGTGTGCGAGTATTGAGGAGTATGTCCTCTGAAAAGGAATGTGTGGTGTGCGTTAGAGGTTTGGTGAAGTCTGTAGTCTTCTGCATAAGGTGATTATGTGCATTGGATCCAGATGTAAGCTACCATTAAACAAGTAAAAAGAGTGCACATGTTAGCAATGAAATATGTTTAGTTGCGAGTAAAAATTGTTTTAGCTTATGAACACATGTGCATACACACACAAACACGCAAATTGTTTTATCTTCAACACAAATGAACCTTTGCAATATGAAAAAACATACACAGATGCTGAGTTTGAGTGGTAGTCAGTTTGAGTTTGGGGAGTGTTTGATCACAGAGAAGTATTAAAAAAAGCAAACACAACTCAACTGAAGTACCACAGTGCCCCCTTCTGTTCATATACTCAACTACATCCTCAAACATAAATTGCAATCCACTGGGACATACTTCTCGCATAAGGTTATTTTGTGGGATTAAATGCTTCAAAACAGAGCATTACTTCATTTTCATAACCTAAAATCATAGCAGACAACATAATTCTGAATCTTGGAAAGCAGAGTCAGCACAATTATTCCCTGTTGATTACCAGAACTTAGTCAACAAAATAGTATTTAACAACACTGAGAGAGGACGAGGAGGTCTGATGTTACAGTTCAAGAGTCGAATGAAATAAAATACAGCCAATGCACTAATAGATATTCCCTGCTGAAAAACTACCACATGGTATATTTATCTGGTACTAAATGTTGATTTATGGATGTGCTGGTGTCTAGTGTCCCACCTAGACTTCTTGGCTAGCTGAACCAGAAATGTTTATGACTGAGGACAACCAGATGTAAATGGTACTTAGCGACTTGAAACCCATAGACAAATCAATAATCTAAACTATAGGGAGGGCATAGGATGGTTACGGCCCAACTAGACCAGCACAAACTAGCATAAACCAGCCTGGACCAGACTAAACTGGTCTTTGCAGACGAGTCGATTCACTGATATATGTTTGTTCGGTCTAAATCTGGGTTCTTGTAGAGAATGTGTTGTCCCTCAGATGGCAACAACAGTTTGCTCATTTATGTTTCTGTCATCTTATCAGCAGAATATGCAATCCTGAGTTTTCGTTACCACGATGAGGTTGCTTATGGATGACGGCTCTTATAACAGGTGCCATTATGTATAACAGCAAGAGACATAGCCCCCCGACTGAGCAATACAAAACCACTTTATTTAGGCATGCGTTTGTGCGTATGTGCCGTTCATGGTGCCGCCTCGATCTTTATCTTTTGTTTTTAAAATCAGCAGCATAATGATGCCATTCAGAGCCCGTTGACGGAGGAGAGAAAATGGCACATTTGGGGTTCTGTCGTTATCCCACGCATTTTGTGAGAGAGTGATTCACACGACGAGCATTTCACTGGGAGTGATTGCCTCAGTCGGGATGGGGTGTTTGAAATGGGACCTACCACTGTTTTAAACACATATGCACTACAAGGGGGAAAATGCACAGAAAACACAGATGGGTGTCTCTTCAAATCCAGCACTTTTGTGTCCTAGATATTTTGTTATATGAAAGTCAGTTTAAAACTTTTGGTAACACTTTAGTTTAGGGTCAAATTCTCACTATTAACTAGTTGCTTATTAGCATGCATATTACTAGGATAGTTTATAAGTACTTATAAAGCACATATTAATGAATTATTCTGCATGATCATATTGTAAACCCCTTAATCCTAACCAAAACCTAAACTTAAAAAAACTCATTCCTGCTTATTAATAGTAAGTAGGTATTTGAAGTGGATCAAAAAAGTTCAAAGTTGTCCTAAGACAAGAACGGGTATTGTTCAAAATTCATGTATAACTTTGATGAAAGGTTTTGATCAACTTCAAATGTTGACTACTGTAGTTACTTTTGGACCCTAAAACTATTGGACCCTAATCTAAAGTGTGAACTCTTCTTATCGTGCCTTCATCAAACTTTTCAAATGCCCTTTATGTATACATTTTATTTCACTCTGAGTAAATAATTATGTAAAAAAAATATATATATATATTTTAACTAAAAATAACTGTCTGAATCTCTACATTAAACAATTTTACCAGTATTTAAAGTTGTTCAGTCAAGCTGTAATTTTTCAAATTGTGCAAAAAGATTGAAAATATTACTTAATAGCAATTTTGGATATTTTACTTAAAACAAGTTATTAAACACATATCATTTGAAATGTGGTGAAAACAACATTTGTTGGATCAGAAAGGTATAAAAGTTGGAGAGGTTCATGAAGAGAAAAGGAAGAAGACACAGCCACATATTTAATTTGTCTCTTTCTGCCTGAGCAAACTGTGAATGCGAGCATGGCGGTAAATATACAACACTTCCACCTGCCTGAATGTAATGTCAATGTGATGTGATTTAAGATGCACTCACCACACAGCAATGAGTTTCAAGAGGCATCTTTCTCACACACACACACACACACACACACTTTCCACCTGTCACGCCTACCGTCGCGTCCACGCCGCCAACAAGCCAGAAGTGCCAACGAGCGCATAAGGACTTTGAAATTCAAATCAATGGCAAGGTAAAAGTGAACACACACACACACAAACACACAAACTAGCAATCGGGTCTGAATCAAAACAACGAGGGCCCGCACAGCAGTGTTCGGTCCCTTCTGAAGCGCGAACAGACCAAACTAATTAAAGTTCAGGTGACAAGTGCAAAACACTGCAGAGCTCCTGGCTTCTATGTGATCCAAACAATCTGGCGTGCGTCGTGACAAGCAAAACCGCACGGGAGAAATACTCCAGGGTTCAAAAATGTTCGGCAGGCAAACAACAGCACAACCAAGCTAAACCAGCTTCATTCTTTGGTATAGAACTAAGGGAAGCTCGGGAAAGCGACTGCTGGAACATGTGTATGTTGTTAAAAATACAGAAGCACATTTTTAGCATGTTAGCATATATGCAAAAATTCTTTAGCCATTGAGTTTATGTGGGCAATGCAAGTTCAAGTCATTTAAAGTTCATTAACCAATGAGCCACCAGGAGTTCAACTGAGATTTTGACAAATCCTGCCAGCTGGCAGATTCTTCAACATATGCATAAATATGAGGCAAGGACAAGGCTTGCTGCTCCGCCAGCGGGTTCTGGAGCAGATGTGGAGACCGTTCAGGACCGTCCCTCAACTACAGGGTCACAGTGAGATCAGTGCTCGGGTCAAGGGCCCGTGGGTCACTGTGAGGTTATTTAGCACAAAACTCAACAGGAACACAAGAGGAGCTCTAGCCGACATCAAAAAGCTTGGAAGCAGAAACACACGTCAGCTGGAGACGGCAGGTACAAGTCAATGTGACATTAACGTCACGGCCCACAAAACAAGCCAGTGTACAAAGGCAAATACATTCAAATGTGTAACGACATTACTAAACTCTAGATTATAAAACAGGTACTTCTGGCTCTAAAAATAGTCATAGGACAGTCAAATAAATAGACAAAGCTGTAGAATAACAATAAACACACACACACACACACACACACACACACACACACACTTGTGACCTAATATCATTTGAATTCTATAATAGGGAGTTCCTAAGTTGATTTGCGAACCTAAAAAAACTGCTATTAGGATAATACACAATATTATGTGACGTAACCATTGTTTATTTTATTATTGATTATTATTAATATTATTATTATTATTATTTCATTCCTATTGCTGCTGTTTTATAAAAGCAATACGCTACTCAATTTCATGCAAGAATTAAATAAAATTAAATAAAAAATAAAAAGTATCACCACTGTCCCAGACCCAAACTCTGAATGAAATATGAATATACATCATAAAATAAGTAAAGATATAAAGGAGTGTAATAAGCCATTTTAATATATATATTGTGTAAACCTTTTTATTAAAAATGACCCTGTCCCTCAGTTGTGGCTCTATCTCAACTACTGATGCACCGAAATGTGTCAAATAAATTTTCAGTTTCAGGTCAAATCGTTTTGGAGGGACATATCTGTTCTGTTCTTTTGCATGTGTTCTACTAAAAAGATTATAAAAAGAAATAAAAGGTGAAAAGAAAATAGTTTTGGAGGGCTGAAATCACCATTCAGGATCGCGTCTCAACAATCAATATTATATTATGAATCCTGTTTAACAAATATTGTAATTTCTTCAAATTATGCAAGAATAACGAAATAAAATAATAAAATATATATCACAAAAAACATTGATTTATTTTATAAATTAGGCCTATATATACACATGTACATTAGGGGCTCAACAATGTGCAGTTGCTTTGGTCATTGGGGTATTGTTGTTCCAAAGACCTGGCAACCCTGCGTTACAGTAAATCACTGTAACCTCTCGTGCGTTACCTGTCACCAACAGCATAACGCAATGATTATGTACAGTAAATAAATACACCATGAAAACACAGAGGGGCTGTTGCACCAGTGTTGGTCACAGTTGCATCACACAGTCGACAAGTGTCCGAGGCCAGAATCACGCTGGCGCTCTCACACGGCCACTGATATACATAGAGAATTAAACAACATACAGTTCCAAGATTTCCAGGAGGCGTATGAGAAACATTCACTTTATAATCAGGAAGAGGAAACAGAGACGGGTGGACACACACAACACTGCGTTATGTGATTGTATTGTTCATAATATCCTCTAAATTAGTTAATTTAAAAATGACTCCCCCCAGGGGTCCAAAGACACAACAACACGCAAGAGCTTTACTCCCTGATTGCGACATGTGCAGCGAGTGTTTGTTCTGTGAGCGTGTGAATGCGTGTGGGTGTGTGTGTGTGTGTGTATGAGTAATTAAGTCACCGTGGACGGAACAATAGCCGAGCAACAGCTGTGTGTGTACGGCGCGAGGATAAGAGCTTCACGTGTGGGATACGCTGATGTGCTGAGCTTCATAATACGCTTGATTTAATGAGCGTGGGTGAGCTGATAATTACTGCAGAATCTGCTCTAATGAATCGCATGGAGGGTGTGTCGGAACGCTCGGTTCTTTATCAAATAGCGCCACGGCTGAGTTTCCGGGAAAGATGCATTCATAGAAAGCGTAGGGGTGAAGCGATTAGTCATCGTTACGGTTTACAACAATGGTGAGAAGAATCCAGGTCTATTTTGCCTTGTCGACTCTCAAAGGCCCTGTTTGGTGAACGTGATTTCACCAAGTACCACATGTTCCTGGATCAACATCTTTGTTGATCCTGGATCAACTTTCCAATCAACCAATCAGATTTGAGGGACAAGTTTACAGTTTATGTCAAGTTTAGGCTTAGAACCAGGGTGAACTTAAACATCAGTGTTATTCACCTATCATTACCCTCTGATTTTAGGGAAAAGTTATGGGTAGGGTTAGGTTTAGGGGTAGGGATTGGGTAAGGACTACATTTTGGGACAGGAATGTTGATCCAGGATCGAACAAAATATGTTGATCCAGGACCATGTCTTACTTGGCAAAATCACAGTGACCGGCCCTGTTTACACCTACGATTAAAGGGATAGTTCACCGTAAATACAAAGTCTGTCATAATTTACCAAATTCGTATGCCTTTCTTGAAACAGAAAATGAAATATTTTGAAGAATGTGTTGGCTGCTCTTTTTCACAATGAATGGAGACTGAAGCTGTGGATGTTTATAAAAGCACCATGCTTATAAGTGGTTCATACTATCATGAGCCGACTACTTTAATGGTGCTTTTGAATCCTTTTTGATACTAGCAAGTTCCAGTCCAGGTCTTCTGGTTTCATGACTACATCACTTACTACTTCAGTGTGTCAATGTCAATGTATAAAAGTAAGTAAATAACTAATAATAATTAATCGAATATAATCACATCATGGCAGCATGTGGTCAATATGATCTGCTAAAGTTCAAACTGAGCATCAGCATGAGAAAGAAAGGTGATTTAAATGACTATGAACGTGGCATTGTTGTTGGTGCCAAATGGGCTGGTATGAGTATTTAAGAAACTGCTGATCTACAGGATTTTCACACACAACCAACTCTAGGGTTTACAGAGAATGGTCTGGAAATGAGAAAATATCCAGTGAACGGCAGTTCTGCGGCCGAAAAGGCCTTGTTGATGCTGGAGGTCAGAGGAGAACGGCCAGACTGGTTCAGCTGATATTACAACCGAGGTGCAGAAGAGCATCTCTGAACACACAACACATCAAACCTCGAAGCAGACGGACTTCAGCAGCAGAAGACACACACCGGTGACGCTCCCGTCAGAGAACAGCAAACTGAGGCTACAATTCACACACGACAATAGAGGATTGCAAAAGCGTTGCCTGGTCTGATTTCTGCTGCAACATTAAGATGGTCTGGTCAGGATTTGGCGTAAACAACATGAAAGCATTGATCAATCCTGCCTTGTATCAGTGGCTCTTGGTGTAATGTGTTATATAGATTCTTGGCACACTTTGAGCCTCTTAGTACCAACTGAACATCGTTTAAACACCACAGTCTATCTAAGTATTGTTGCTGATCATGTCCATCCCATTATAACCACAGTGGACCATCTTTTGATGGCTACTTCCAGCAGGATAATGCACGTCTCAAACCACAAATCATCTCAAACTGGTTTCTTGAACATGACAGTGAGTTCACTAAACACTAAACTGAACTCGAACGGCCTCAGCAGTCACCAGATCTCAATCCAATAAAGCAGTTTTGGGAAGTGCTGGAACGAGAGATTCACATCATGGATGTACAGCCGACAAATCTGCACCAACTGCGTGACGCCATCATTTCAATATGGACTAAAACCTCTGAGGAATGTTTTCAGCACATTGTGGAATCTATGCCATGAAAAATTTGTAATAAATAAATAGAAGTCAGTCAGGCTGTTTTCAATGATGCTCTTCCAATTATCAAAACCAGCATAAAGCAGCGTGTTCAGCCTCATTCCAGCTACAGGTAAACATGACAAGCCAGCACACCAGACGCATTCTGCACACAGAGGCAAACGTCACTCTCAGAGACTGTTACTGTCAACCCTCCATCAGCCGAACCCATCGCATTCTCTCAAACATGTCTGGAATTAAAAATAGACCTGTATGTTTCCAACAAGAGCAGAACAATAATGAGGAAAATTCACGAATGGACTTATTGCACAGGTGGCAACCTATAACGCTCCACGCTTGAATTCACTGAATTGAATTCATTCTTTCACAAATGTTTGTAGAAGGCTCTGCATGCCCAGTGCTTGATTTCATACAACTGTGGCCATGGAAGTGATTGGAACACCGAATTTATGTTATTAAGAAGTTATTTCAGTCAAATTAATTTAAAATTTTCATCGGTGTAAAAGTATATAGAAAGACAGATTTTAGATTTCTTAGCGACCAAAATCTTCAGTTGAAATTGAATATCAAAAAATAAAATGTACATTAACAATATGTAACCACAATTTTTCCTAAGCAAATCTCTTTATATGCAGTCTAAATATAGAGTATAAATGTACCGTATATATCTCCTAACATACATCAAAAACAGTGAAAACAGTTCAATATTATTACAATTCAAAACAATGGTTTTCTATGTGAATATACAGTAGAGTGTAATGTATTCCTGTGATCAAAGCTGAATGTTCAGCATCATTACTCCAGTCTTCAGTGTCACATGATCCTTCAGAAATCACTCTAATATGAGGATCTGATGCTCAAGAAACATTTATGATTATTATCAATGTTGAAAACAGTTGTGGTGTTTCAGATTTTTGTGGAAACCGTCATACATTCAGGATTCTTTGATGAATAGAAAGCATTTATTTGAAATAGAAATATTTTGTAACATTATTCATTTATCACTTGTGTTTTTATTTCTTTGCTGAATATGGAATATGACAAAAAGTTTGAACGAACATCATGAATCCTTTAGTTAGAAGGTGGTTTGTTTGTAATAAAGCAGTTAAGCATATGTTAGTCTACCTAAAATTGCATAAGCAACACATGAAGCAGTTTCCAAGCAATAGTTCAAATACAATTATGGTGGAGAGAGACTGTTGCGCTCCAAGTGCACACGGACGTGCTGAGGGACAGCTTTGCATGGTAGAGTTCCTCCAGAGCTCTCTGACAGCCCAGATCAATAGCTGAGACTTCTGAGGCCTAGCAGGAGTGAGGCACAATTCATTCCCTGACTGGAGATCAATACGAGATTAGAGAGAAGCCGAGGCCCCATCCTCAACACTGCCTCTCTGCTCTACTTCTTTACACCCTTCTCCCTCTCACTTCAAATGTCATTGGTATATCTACTCCCTGCTCTCGTTTTCTCTTCTCCACTGTTTTTCTTTTCTCCTGCGCCTATCCCCTAGTAAAAGAGGCAGAAGATATGAAAAGCAGGAGAGAGGTGCATAGGGAACGTGCTTTAGATGATCAGGAGAGGTGAGTAGCGGTGCGCTCGAGCCCATGAGACGCGTATGGAGCCTCAGCCGTGTTTTGACATGCGATCAGATCAGTTCTCTTCTCAGGCTTTAGCACTGCCGTAAGGTTTAACTGTGCAAGCAGAGACTATGTTCACATCTTCTTCAGCAGAGTTGCACGAGAAGCCATGCAAGTTTTCTTGCTCAGCAAGATTCTCTTAAAACTGTTGCTGTGTCACTTTACAAAAACCCAAAGGCCCATATAGCGCATGCTTCAAGCTAAATCAAAGAACGAACCTGTATGACGTAATTTTTGACCAACTCAAGCCAAAACAAGTTCATTTTTGGATTTTGAAACAAAAGTTGAACTTTCTGGTTGGTAAAAAGGCAATATGCCTGAAAAACATTTTAAAGGTGCTCTAAGCGATGTCACGCGTTTTTTAGGCCAAAACATTTTTTGTCACATACAGCAAACATCTCCTCACTATCCGCTGGCTGCCTGTTATGGAGGGATTATTGGGTCAGATTGAAAACTAAAAGTCTAAAACTAAAAGTCTTAAACGAAAACCAAAAGTCTAAGTCGAAAACTAAAAGTCTAAGTCGAAAACTAAAAGTCTAAGTCGAAAATGAATTTGGTATTTAGGATTGGGCATTTGGTATTTAGGATAGGGCATTTGGTATTTAGGATTGGGCATTTGGTCATTTAGCCATTTAGGATTTAGGATTGGGCATTTAGGGATTTAGGATTGGGCATTTAATCATTTAGCCATTTAGGATTGGGCATTTAATCATTTAGCCATTTAGGATTGGTCATTTGAGGATTGAGGATTGAGGAGTGTATGCAAATAAGGAGGCGTGGCCCAAATACTGGAGGCTGGGTTTGAAATGGCTGGTGCAGATTCACCTTATGGACAGCAGAGGGAGCTCCAGTGCTAAGGAGCACACTGTAATGAAACCAAACAGAGCGAGTGAGCAGGTCTGGAGCGAGGACTGTCCTTTATAATGTGATAACTTCAACTTAATGACAGCGTTGTATAGGGGTACTGGAACGGTACATGTATTCCTATTGAAGCGAAACGGTAGCCTACGGGCGTCACGGTTCGGTGCACGAATTTACACGGAGAATACACGGTATAAAAATAAATAAAACTCTAAATAGCGATACATTTCGCTCTATTCGCGTTTGGTGTGAACGCAGCATAATAAACAGGCTGCGATGTCAAGATTGCAATGCTGGAGTGTGTGTGTGCGGGCGCGAGAGAGAGAGAGAGAGAGAGAGAGGGGGGGGGGGGGGGGGGGGGCGAGGGGGGAAGGCGCGGCCGCGATCGAACTAGGTGTGTGTGTGTGTGTGTGTGTGTGTGTGTGTGTGTGTGTGTGCGTGTGTGTGTGCGTGTGTGTGTGTGTGTGTGATTTTGGTTGGGTGACAGTTGTAGGTTACAGTTTGACAAGATTTTAGAGTGTGACAAAAGCACAATGTTGTAGTTTATTGCGAGTGTACACAAATATACACAGTTTGCAGTTTGAACTTTGTGCATACACTCCAACATTGCAATCTTGACGTCCCAGCCTGTTTATTATGCTGCGTTCACCCCAAACGCGAATAGAGCGAAATGTATCGCTATGTAGAGTTTTATTTATTTTTATACCGTGTATTCTCCGTGTAAATTCGTGCACCGAACCGTGACGCCCGTAGGCTACCGTTTCGCTTCAATAGGAATACATGTACCGTTCCAGTACCCCTATACAACGCTGTCATTAAGTTGAAGTTATCACATTATAAAGGACAGTCCTCGCTCCAGACCTGCTCACTCGCTCTGTTTGGTTTCATTACAGTGTGCTCCTTAGCACTGGAGCTCCCTCTGCTGTCCATAAGGTGAATCTGCACCAGCCATTTCAAACCCAGCCTCCAGTATTTGGGCCACGCCTCCTTATTTGCATACACTCCTCAATCCTCAATCCTCAATCCTCAAATGACCAATCCTAAATGGCTAAATGATTAAATGCCCAATCCTAAATGGCTAAATGATTAAATGCCCAATCTTAAATCCCTAAATGCCCAATCCTAAATCCTAAATGGCTAAATGACCAAATGCCCAATCCTAAATACCCTATCCTAAATACCAAATGCCCAATCCTAAATACCAAATACCCAATCCTAAATACCAAATGCCCAATCCTAAATACCAAATTCATTGTCGACTTAGACTTTTAGTTTTCGACTTAGACTTTTAGTTTCAAACTTAGACTTTTGGTTTTCGTTTAAGACTTTTAGTTTTAGACTTTTAGTTTTCAATCTGACCCAATAATCCCTCCATAGCCTGTCCCCTGAACACACTGTAAAGAAACGTGATCTCTGTAGACAGCCCAGGCTCCACACACAGCAACAAAAACAAACTGGGCCAACCCGCTCCACGAAACATGACAAACAGTGTTCCAGCCAATCACAGACAAGAATGATTTGAGAGTGGGGTTTGGGGGGTTAGCGCGCGGATGAGGAGGAGGGAGGGTCTAGCTAGCCTCCGTTTTGTTTGACAATACTTCAAACATCAACAAGAAGTGACGTCACCCAACATCGCTTAGAGCACATTAAATATTACTAATATTCAAATTATAGTTGAATTTAAAAGACAATTTCAGTTAGGGGAAAAAGCTTCCTGAGGCCACAAGAGGGCGCAATGAGAAAAATGCACCGCATTAAATAGTTTTTTTCAAAGCAATAAAATAACCACCGTCTGCAAAAAAAAATAAAAAAGTGCATAACGTTTAAACTACCGTTTATAAATCAAATATAATATCGTACATTGCATAAGCAATTATGAACAAAACAGCATCATGTATGTACAGCATAGTTTAATAAAAAGAGCAAAGCACCGACCACATGGACTTCTTTTTGCGTTTAGAAACATGTAGGAAAGCACACAGCACATATTTACGCGACAGTAGGCGTTTAGATGAATATTCGCTAACAGTATATCACTGCAAAGGTATATCAAACGTTTATACCCCTAAAGCAAAGAACATAAGAACTTCGCAGTGAGTGTGTATCAGCACCTAAAAAGAGAAACAGACAAAACAACAACAATTCACGCGCCACAGCACCTCTTCTGGCGACGCTGAGACTGCAACGCAAGTGACAACATGTGGACCCAAGGGGGGTCCAAACATCACAGATAGTAAAAATCAGGAGAAAAGGAGAAATTTCTCAAATTTAGTAGACATATTAATATTTTTAATTGATTGTGCATAACTTTTTTTTTTTTTTTCAGAGCAGAAGTTCTGGAGCATGACATTGTTTGTCATATTTGAAATGATAAATAATTCCAAAATAATTAAAAAAGTCTAGTGTGCCCCTTTCTGGTGGTACGTGACTACGTGTAGGTGTTGTGCAGATTTCTCAGATCTTTGTGTGGAAGTGTGATTCGGTGCAGGCCTGCCGGGGAAGGAGAAGACCTGAGCGCAGAATGCCTGTCTGTAACAGTCACTCACAGAACGGCTCTGACAGCTGGGCTTTTCTCAACAGATTAAAGGAAGGAAGGAAGACGGGATGTCTGGATCGCTGCAGAGTTCTCAGTGACAAGTGCTATCCTACACTTTTTCCTGAAGCTCCTGAGAGTCAGATATTCTCAGACACGGAGGTTGACGGACCACTTATCTCACAATTCGGACTTTTTTTTTGCAGTTGCAAAAAATAAACTCACAATTGCGAGCTATCAAGTCAGAATTATGAAATATAAACATGCAATTTTGAGAAAAAAAATGTCAGAACAACCCTCAGCAGACACACTGAAGCTCGGGTTCCCATTGGCTAGGAAACGTTTTATTTTACTCGCCAGCTTTTTACATGGAATGCAAGAACAATCCAAATTAAAAATTTGACATAAATATAACATAAAATATAAATTACAAAAACTATTAAAGACATGTAAACAGCCCGTACTGAAATAAGAACAAAAAAATCGAACTAAAAGCACAAATAAAGACAATAGAACAAATATAAAACTGAAATAAACAGTGCTTTTCAGGTTTTCCAGGAAAATCTAACACTAGATACAGATTAGGTAGAGTAGGTACAAAAATGTAATAATCAAAAGTAAAATAACACTGCATAGTCTTCACTGTGTAAATTAAATCTAGATGAATCCGATTAATCTTTGAATTTCTTAATCTTTAAAAACAAACAACAGCAGGAAGGAAGTTTAGGCTGCTGTCACTTTAAGAGCGAATGCATGGATCTAATATACTGATACTGTTACACATGCGTTTTCTTTCTCGACTGTTTGCATTCACATAAGCCATAACCGACTAGGTTTACTAGGATACTCGCCAAGACGGGCCTTGCTGACAACATTTTGTGTGAAATTGTCCGTTCAAGCGCAAGACGACGTGAAAGAGAGCTCGATTCAGTGTCCGCGCGCTGCCAGACGCAGCTTTCTGGGCGTGAGTTATCTTAACGTCTTCTTGCACTTGA
This sequence comes from Tiaroga cobitis, assembly GCA_030578255.1. Classification (NCBI taxonomy): domain Eukaryota; kingdom Metazoa; phylum Chordata; class Actinopteri; order Cypriniformes; family Leuciscidae; genus Tiaroga; species Tiaroga cobitis. The sequence continues at coordinate 30,668,253 of CM060614.1, read as the reverse complement.
ATGTTTAAATTGGCATGGCTTAAAAACATGTGCAATCGTACAATTTACTAGCCATTGGCTAATTAAAGAATTTTCTTTAGTCGCCCAGCGTGAAATGTGTTCGCATAAGCCAGTGATTTACTAGCATTGTAGAGCGCTGCAGAATTAAGATAAAAGATCTCAATTAGTTTTTTAATCAGTGGTAGAAACAAGCTTCCATAGGATCCACTATTTTGTTGCGGTAAATGACGGTTTACTCTTATTAAATGATGATGCTGCTGGTTATCATCAGAGGTGGCATGACGAGGGTAAAGGTTGAGTCGACTGATCCACAGAAAGCTCTTAATGGTGAGCCGGGTGAACATGGTTAGACTGATGGTGGGAGGGTCGTCTCAGAGGGCGTGCGAGGACAAAGTGCTTCCCTCTCTCACTCTCTCTTCCTCCCGGCACTAATAAGACTCGGATCTCTTGGGGGGAAAGGGGGAGGAATGGGGTGAGGAACGCGTCCCGAGCAGAGGAGGGGGTTGCAGTGGCCTGGGTTTGACGTTTGGGGTTGAGATGGGGGGGACAGGGCTGGTTTGGATCTGTCAACAGGACACTGACAGATCAGCATTAGCACTGAAGTGCAGGGCTTGTCATGTTGTTTCTCTTCAAGCGCACACACACACCCATATGCTAACGCAGTCACACACCACTGAACCATCTCGAAAATGAGATGGAGCTCAAATAAGTTCAGAGATTCATTATACAGCCAATCTCAGTCAAACACACTCGATATAAGCCCTTGATTCAGGCCAATTCTCTGCCGCTGCTGTTTCCACATGAGTGAATCTCATTCTCCTCGTGCTGAATATGAAATCTGGTGAGAGCTCAGATCAGGCACATTAGGTTATACTGCCCTTAACTCTGACCTTGCGCTATCTTTGATTTGCAAGAATGTTGTATCCACGTAGAACATAATCCTCAACACTAAATCTCGAACAAAGCAGGCTTGAACGGTTCATGGGAATAGCGAAAACTGGCATTGAAATAATACAGTAAGTCTTATATTAAGCTAAAACTATGTTCTAAGAACGTTTCTGAATGTTCTTTCAACGTTCAAAACCTCAAATGTTTTAAAAGTATTGATCTTGGTTATACAATCGGGAAGGAAACGTTCCATTTTAGAATTTTAGAACATTATGGGAATGTTACTTTTGAACGAACATTCTATTAAAGCAACACCAAGGAACTTTTCCTCAGCGGTCGCCCTACAGGTTGGAAGCGGAATTGTCCATTACCGCTGTCGTAAATAATTTAACCTACCGCAGCCTACTGTCACACGCGCACGCTCGCTGTTTATCCAGCACCGGCTTTGGAATCAACAATGGCAGACATCCCAACCTGCAAGAAGTCATTTCAGGGAGGTATATCTTGGTGACTGGATTGTTGACGGGGGGTGGCGGGTTGGTTGACTAGCTTTCGTGAGGCACACTCGCAAGGTCTCTCACGCTCTACCTCTCTGCCGTGCTCGCGCTATGTATGTTATGCGCGCAGTATGTTCTGTCTCGCATGTGCGCTCTAGATTCCGGCAGATTTGAACTAATTTGCGGGCATCAGGGAGACGCCATAGACTTGGGATGTCTGCAATGGCCATAGACAATTTGGGGAAGTGACGTATGCCGTAAAGCAGTCGAGTTTTGTAGTTCTTTTTGTGCTCGGGTTACTACCCGAAACCCGAAGTTACATAGTGCGAGTAAAAGCGATACAGACCACGTCAGGCTATGGCAGACGTGTCATTTAACCTATTGTAAGGCGATGTACCATCACAAGGGTCTTGGAAATATATTATTAAGGTTGAAAAGTTCCATAGTGTTGCTTTAACGTCACTGTTTGTTTATAAGTTTGAGAGAACCTTGCCACAACGTTGGCTAAAGAAACACAAAATGATATTACTAGCATAACATTCTTAGCTTTTATCACAATTATCTGGCAAACCATGAAAGCTAATGCTAATAGCTGACAATAGTTCACAATAAACAATTTTGTACCACAAAGTGTATAGAAGTTGATCAGTTTCATTGAATTTCATGTGACATTAATGTAGCATATGTATTTGTATTTAAATTTTACAGTAATATTATCTCTCTCTCTCTCTCTCTCTCTCTCTCTCTCTCTCTCTGGAGGCCTAGCTTAGCAAACATTGTGAGAGAATGAGATAAATGCTAGGTGACGAAAAGACAAAAGTGAGGTAATGAAATTATCAACCACATTGCCTTAAATAAAAAGTAACTGTCAAGAGGTTCTTCGTTTAAGATGTTATTCCCATTTGAATTGGCAGTGACAGTCAAGTGCTGCAGTCACGCTAGCTGTGTTTGTGTCCACAGCACAGACAAACACAAGTAAAGCAGAGAGCTTCTAGCCACAAACAGCCACACACACGTGTCTACAGTTAAATCTGGCAGTGTGACCTACATCTGTCCTGACAGAACATGAATGCTAAACTGAGAAAGAGATATTAGAGCTAAATCATTTTAGAAAAGGCTTAGGGCGCTAACCTCTCTATTAGCACTGAAACAGAGCTGACACACAAGAAACCAACAACACTGCACACATACTTAGAAGGACGTTTAATGGTATCTTAGTTTTTAACCACTGCTTTACAGTGACTTTACCACAGTTAAAGGTTGTTCTGAGGTAAAACATTAAGTGGATTATAAACACAACACACAGCTGTGAAATAACATGAGGTTATTGTAACAGAACTGTAATTTTTCGGTCCCTTTAACCCCTTGTCTATATAATTGTTTATTGATTTATTTTCTCAGAGGTTTTACAGCGGGTCACAACATTGGTTAACACATCTCTAGTTATTGCCCTGTGTACATCATAAGCTTATACACCGTCAAAAATTCCCATATTAGATGATGTTAGATTAAATTACATTTTTTCCTGGTAAAGCCTCTCGCAATCCCAAACTCTCTCTCTTTGCCAACAAAAACTATTTCATCTGCATATTTCACACACACTGTTGTGACGGCATCCATGGAGAACGTCAAGTTCAGTCCTGGTGAAAAACCCATCAGCAAACCAGGAAATCAGAATTCAACTTAATTATGTAGAAAATACAATAACTGACTGTGCACTCACAGGTTTGTAGTGCAGGTTGAAATATAACTTTGGACAAGTAATTAATAAATATATATATATTTGAATAGTTTTGCGATGTTATTGTAATTGACTTCTACAAGGAGAACTGAATGCAAGTTTAGGTATTAACAAATTATCCAGTAGCCCGCACACACCCTAAGTGACATCAGCACAAAAGGAAACTCGTCAAGTTGTATTTATCTGAAAAACAATCGTTGATGAATCGCTCACAATAAGACCAGGAACGTGCATTAACAAAATAAACGGTCGATTTTGTGTGCAGGTTTTCTGTTCAGATTATACTGTAAACAAGATAACAAGGCTAGAGAAACGCTGCCCCCATGAGGACAGAGCAGGGACTACATACACACACACACACACACACAACTTTAGTCTCCATCAGTGTGTCCGAACCAATCCTGGAGGGCCACTGTCCTGGAGAGTTGTGAACCAGCTTGCCTCAACACACCTGTCTGGAAGTTTCTAGAAAGACCTTGATTAGTGGGTTCAGGTGTGTTTAATTGGGGTTAAAGCTGAACTCTGCAGGACACTGGCCCTCCAGGAGCAGCACTGGACAAGGAAATTATAATCATTTTCTTTAGTAAAGAAGTGAAAAGAAGTGTGTGTGTGTGTGTGTGTGTGTGTGTGTGTGTGTGTGTGCACTCCAGGGCGATTGGGAGACCCAGCAGGAGGTCCAGGCCTGTCTCCTATGTTTTAGAGCACCCTTATGTCTGACCTCATTCTGCCTATCTGAGCGTATCTGCATGTGTGTGTGTGAGTGTGTGTGTGTGTGTGTGTGTGTGTGTGTGTGTGTGTGTGTGTGTGTGTGTGTGTGTGTGTGTGTGTGTGTCTCCACTCCTTCCAGACGGGCCGTTGCTAATAGGCTGTTTGGCAGAGTGTTTTATTACCAGAGCACTATCAGAGCTGACAGCTGTCAACTGAGACAAACATCTCTGCCTGACTGTACGTGTGTGTGTGTGTGTGTGTGTGTGTGTGTTTCGCCAGAACTCAGAGATTACACCAAATGCCCCTGAGATAAAGACCCTGGAGCTAGTGAGCAGATTTGGCATGATGCACATCCAGAGACACTGACAGAAAGAGCTTTCCTCAGGAGAAACGTCCACCCGACGTCTGCAACACTTCAGAGGCTAATTTAGGAGATTTTGACCTTGAAAACCGTGTCTGTTTTTCTGCTCTTGTGCTTTATTAGGGATTTAATTTAAAAATAACCAGATTACTTTTAAAAGAATGTATTTAAGTTTAAACGTGCAGTCTGTGAGAATGACAACTAGTGGTGGAAATAGGTACTGCAGTCGAATTAAAAATATCGGAGATTGTTGTTTCTCCTCCTCCTCAGACTCGACGGCGCTCACAGGGGTCGCCAGTTTGACACGCAACAGGAACGAACGCAATGGACAATGAAAATTGGCAACGTACAATATCACAGATCAAAACAATAACAAACATTCCAGCCTGGATCGCACATTTCAGAGTAAAATAACTGGCTTTAGAAGTATGAAACGAGTATTTGAGCTCAGCATGTTTCCTCAATATATGCAAACATATTATGGTATTTTTATGCTTTAGTAGAGTGAAAAAGTCACATACAGCACCTTTAACTGTAACCACAGTGTGTCCGTTGACTCGACACAGCTGAAGAATGCTTAGCTTTGAATGAGCATCGACGACCACCAGATGGAAAGATTCAAATCCAAGGATATAATAACAAAATATTATGCTTTGAAAATTAAAAAGTTAGTTGTCATTCAAATTTCTAAAAGGATGTTACAAGAATCTTTTTCTATGCACAATTTTTTCCAATCAAATATTAACATTATAATAATGTCCCAAGAATGTTGTTCTAAGAATATTTTCTCACAGCGTTATGAGAACATTTAGCAAATATATAAAAGACATGAGAATGTTTACATAACTTTAGTGAAAGCTGTATTAACGTTCCCTGTTACAATAACCATATATTTACAATCAAATATGCTCTGATTGGTCGTGATTGCGTCATGCGGCATTTTCATTTCAGTGTGAACATACCAATTACTTGTTGCTTGGAACTTGTTGCATCACACATTCATTTATTATAATTGTTTAATCGCATCTTGAAAACAGACAGCAAGTCCATGTTGTGAATTTTAAGCTTTATTCAATGAACTGATCTTTAAAACTCTCCCTTTGACTTTGAATTTCATCACTGAACTCTTTAATTTCATCAGTTTCTGTACTCAGCTTCAGTCTCCACAGTCCAGTTATTATAACTAAAACTAAAAGTTAAATAAACATAGTTTTGCTGAAATAAAACTAAATATAGATATTCGATAGAAAAACGTTGAAATGTTGCCTTGGCAAGTAACTAACAAAATAAATATTGAACTAAAATTAATTCAAATAAATTAAATGTTAAATTGAATGTATTTTTTAATATGAGGAAATCGACAAAATTGCATCACAAAATGACTAAAACTCAAATAAAAATGAAAATACTCAAAAGCTAATTAAAAAAAATATAAATAATATAACAGTATGAATAATATAGCTCTAGCATAGCCTTAATTGGTATGCAGAGATAAAAACACAAACTATCAAAAGCAAATTAGACCAGTGTCCACCAACAATTAGTCAGTTATTAGTGATGTTTGCTAATGATCATTGTAAAGGGAGGGAAACATTAAACTTCTGCTACTGAACAACTAGTCAAACAGGTGTAGACTAACCTGTCAACACACACTCAAGGTCACAAAGCACATTTCACACACACTTTCTGTGCTCCAGCACTTTGTCCTCGCTTGTATCTCTATATTCTTCTCAGTATCCTTGAAACTGAAGCGAGAAGTGCTTTGAAAGGAAAAGACGGAGCGATGGAAAGAGAGAGTAAGGTCACGTATCGACTCTGATTGTGAGGCGCCAGTCTCGGCATTGATCAGAGAGTGTGCTGTATTGACTAAATGACAAATGAGATGAACAAGCCTCTCCTCTGAAGACTCGACCCCTTTGAAGAGCTCTCCGAACACTGCGCGCGCGCTTGTGTGTGTGTGTGTGTGTGTGTGTGTTCACTCTCAGGAGTACATGTGAGATAGCCTAGCTTTCATTCCCACACACTGGTCAGTTAGATGGAGGAAACAGTTAATGGCCCATTTAGAAACTGTCAGATTTCCCTGGCAGTGTGTGATGGCCCTGTTGCCATGCCGATGGATCTTGCTTTAGCACTGAGGAACCAATCAGAAAGCTAATGTAGATGTCACAACACTATGATCAGACATGTCAATAACAATCTCAAACCCCCGGTGTCATTTCAGTGTTGATACTGCCATCTAGTGGACACTTATGCTAACACATTCTTGTGGTGTTTATGTATTAAATAAACTAAAATGTAAGATTCTGACATCATTTACTCAATCTCATGACGTTCCAAATCCATATGACTTTCTTTTTTTCTTTTTCTTTTCTTTGTGAACACAAAAAGTGATGCTTAGGCGAATGTGAAAGCTTCTATTTTCCATACAATGAAAGTGGATGGGGACTGGAGCAGCCAAGCATCCAAAAAAGACAAATAAAATAGAAAAGCACTAGACTTTTGCACTATATTTCAAGATTTTTAAAGCCATCCAATCGTATTGCTTGCGAAAGAGTCAAATTATGGCACTTTTTTAGGTTGTTTTTGGAGTATAACAGGCTCCAGTCCCCATCCACTTTCATTGTGTGTGGGAAAAAAGCAGCTTTGACATTCTACTAAAGTTCTTCTTCTGTGTCACACAGTCATATAGGTTTGAAATGACCTGAGGTTGATTAAATGATCACAGAATTTTCAGTGGAAGAGTTCTCAGTGAAGAATTTTGATAGCCAAATAGTTTGTTACCACTGTCTTCTATTGTATGGACACAAATAAACACTGACGCTGTGTCCGTAATATACAGTATGCCAAGAGAGTAGTAAGTCCAAACACACTGAGAGGAGTACTTTCAGTGTGACACCAGAACTCCTCACCAGTGACACCAGCACTCATCACCAGTGACATCACCAGTGACACCAGCACTCATCACCAGTGACATCACCAGTGACACCAGCACTCATCACCAGTGACATCACCAGTGACACCAGCACTCATCACCAGTGACATCACCAGTGACACCAGCACTCATCACCAGTGACACCAGCACTCATCACCAGTGACATCACCAGTGACACCAGCACTCATCACCAGTGACATCACCAGTGACACCAGCACTCATCACCAGTGACATCACCAGTGACACCAGCACTCCTCACCAGTGACACCAGCACTCATCACCAGTGACATCACCAGTGACACCAGCACTCATCACCAGTGACATCACCAGTGACACCAGCACTCATCACCAGTGACATCACCAGTGACACCAGCACTCATCACCAGTGACATCACCAGTGACACCAGCACTCATCACCAGTGACACCAGCACTCATCACCAGTGACATCACCAGTGACACCAGCACTCATCACCAGTGACATCACCAGTGACACCAGCACTCATCACCAGTGACACCAGCACTCATCACCAGTGACACCAGCACTTATCACCAGTGACATCACCAGTGACACTGGTGATGTCACTGGTGATGAGTGCTGGTGATGTCACTAGTGATGAGTGATGATTGAACATCACCAGCACTCATCACCAGCACTCATCACCAGTGACACCAGCACTCATCACCAGTGACATCACCAGTGACACCAGCACTCATCACCAGTGACATCACCAGTGACACCAGCACTCATCACCAGTGACATCACCAGTGACACCAGCACTCATCACCAGTGACATCACCAGTGACATCACCAGTACTCATGACCAGTGACATCACCAGTGACACCAGCACTCATCACCAGTGACATCACCAGTACTCATCACCAGTGACATCACCAGCACTCATCACCAGTGACACCAGCACTCATCACCACTCATCACTGAATTGGGTTGAGATCTGGTGACTGTGGGGGCCATTTTAGTACAGTGAACTCATTGTCATGTTAAAGAAACCAATTTGAAATGATTCGAGCTTTGTGACATGGTGGATTATCCTGCTGGAAGTAGCCATCAGAGGATGGGTACATGGTGGCCATAAAGGGATGGACATGGTCAGAAACAATGCTCAGGTAGGCTGTGGCATTTAAACAATGCCCAATTGGCACTAAGGGGCCTAAAGTGTGCCAAGAAAACATCCGCCACACCATTACACCACCACCACCAGCCTGCACAGTGGTAACAAGGCATGATGGATCCATGTTCTCATTCTGTTTACGCCAAATTCTGACTCAATCATCTGAATGTCTCAACAGAAATCGAGACTCATCAGACCAGGCACCATTTTTCCAGTGTTCAACTGTCCAATTTTGGTGAGCTTTTGCAAATTGTAGCCTCTTTTTCCTATTTGTAGTGGAGATGAGTGGTACCCGGTGGGGTCTTCTGCTGTTGTAGCCCATCCGCCTCAAGGTTGTGCGTGTTGTGGCTTCACAAATGCTTTGCTGCATACCTCGGTTGTAATGAGTGGTTATTTCAGTCAAAGTTGCTCTTCTATCAGCTTGAATCAGTCGGCCCATTCTCCTCTGACCTCTAGCATCAACAAGGCATGTTCGCCCACAGGACTGCCGCATACTGGATGTTTTTCCCTTTTCACACCATTCTTTGTAAACCCTAGAAATGGTTGTGCGTGAAAATCCCAGTAACTGAGCAGATTGTGAAATACTCAGACCGGCCCGTCTGGCACCAACAACCATGCCACGCTCAAAATTGCTTAAATCACCTTTCTTTCCCATTCTGACATTCAGTTTGGA